>BNST01001386.1:0-26148 GCA_019650275.1 Xylocarpus granatum | reverse complement strand
AAAATATAATATTCTCATCATGAATATGTTTAGAATATTCTCCAACATACATTTACTTTTTTTGAGTAAATATATACTCTTGAAAGAAAGATTCTTTTTTATCTTTTTTCTGAAAAAATAGCTGAAATGATTTATTATCAAGAAAAGATGAAGAATCTTGTAAATAATGAATTGCCTGATAATGTCATTGGAATTAACGTTCTGCATTACCAGACACAAAAGCATGAAGACTCAAAGGCCTGTGACTGCGATGAAGGCTTTGTCTACTACAGGATGACAGTATATTTCAGATTGTGGGAACCACTTGAAGAAATATACGGCTTCAAAAGAATGATGGATATGGGTTTTGTATACAGGATTATAGTCACTAAGCCAGAACAAGTGAGAAAGTATGTGGAACCCTATTCATGGAGACTAGCACATGTGCTCTATATTCTTTTTGAGAAGGATAAATGCCCTTCTGGGTATATCAACATGAAAGTTAGAGCCATCCCAGCCTCCTACAACAATGGTTATCCTGAAGAAGCCAGAACAGAAATCCTCATTGAATGTTGCCCTTTTACCAAACCTTCCTTAGTCTTTTTCCCTCCTGATTTTATTCCAAAATGTTCTGTATCTACAGATGAATGTATTAGCAGGGCAAGGATATTTCTACAGGCAATACAGCTTCAAAATACTTGGGCTTACAGGACTTCCCTCGTATTTGAAGAAAGAAATCTCAAGGTTTTCTGTTCACAGACAAAATGTTATGTCCCTTTCCTGAGCCATATCATGGAAGACCCCATCAGGATGCTCCACTACCAACAAGTTCATGCTGGCGCCAATTATGGCATCATTGGTGACGAAGGCAACTCCCAAGAAAGTCATTATCCTATGCTTCATGATGAGAAAATATAATATTCTCATCATGAATATGTTTAGAATATTCTCCAACATATATTTACTTTTTTTGAGTAAATATATACTCTTGAAAGAAAGATTCTTTTTTATCTTTTTTCTGAAAAAATAGCTGAAATGATTTATTATCAAGAAAAGATGAAGAATCTTGTAAATAATGAATTGCCTGATAATGTCATTGGAATTAACGTTCTGCATTACCAGACACAAAAGCATGAAGACTCAAAGGCCTGTGACTGTGATGAAGGCTTTGTCTACTACAGGATGACAGTATATTTCAGATTGTGGGAACCACTTGAAGAAATATACGGCTTCAAAAGAATGATGGATATGGGTTTTGTATACAGGATTATAGTCACTAAGCCAGAACAAGTGAGAAAGTATGTGGAACCCTATTCATGGAGACTAGCACATGTGCTCTATATTCTTTTTGAGAAGGATAAATGCCCTTCTGGGTATATCAACATGAAAGTTAGAGCCATCCCAGCCTCCTACAACAATGGTTATCCTGAAGAAGCCAGAACAGAAATCCTCATTGAATGTTGCCCTTTTACCAAACCTTCCTTAGTCTTTTTCCCTCCTGATTTTATTCCAAAATGTTCTGTATCTACAGATGAATGTATTAGCAGGGCAAGGATATTTCTACAGGCAATACAGCTTCAAAATACTTGGGCTTACAGGACTTCCCTCGTATTTGAAGAAAGAAATCTCAAGGTTTTCTGTTCACAGACAAAATGTTATGTCCCTTTCCTGAGCCATATCATGGAAGACCCCATCAGGATGCTCCACTACCAACAAGTTCATGCTGGCGCCAATTATGGCATCATTGGTGACGAAGGCAACTCCCAAGAAAGTCATTATCCTATGCTTCATGATGAGAAAATATAATATTCTCATCATGAATATGTTTAGAATATTCTCCAACATATATTTACTTTTTTTGAGTAAATATATACTCTTGAAAGAAAGATTCTTTTTTATCTTTTTTCTGAAAAAATAGCTGAAATGATTTATTATCAAGAAAAGATGAAGAATCTTGTAAATAATGAATTGCCTGATAATGTCATTGGAATTAACGTTCTGCATTACCAGACACAAAAGCATGAAGACTCAAAGGCCTGTGACTGTGATGAAGGCTTTGTCTACTACAGGATGACAGTATATTTCAGATTGTGGGAACCACTTGAAGAAATATACGGCTTCAAAAGAATGATGGATATGGGTTTTGTATACAGGATTATAGTCACTAAGCCAGAACAAGTGAGAAAGTATGTGGAACCCTATTCATGGAGACTAGCACATGTGCTCTATATTCTTTTTGAGAAGGATAAATGCCCTTCTGGGTATATCAACATGAAAGTTAGAGCCATCCCAGCCTCCTACAACAATGGTTATCCTGAAGAAGCCAGAACAGAAATCCTCATTGAATGTTGCCCTTTTACCAAACCTTCCTTAGTCTTTTTCCCTCCTGATTTTATTCCAAAATGTTCTGTATCTACAGATGAATGTATTAGCAGGGCAAGGATATTTCTACAGGCAATACAGCTTCAAAATACTTGGGCTTACAGGACTTCCCTCGTATTTGAAGAAAGAAATCTCAAGGTTTTCTGTTCACAGACAAAATGTTATGTCCCTTTCCTGAGCCATATCATGGAAGACCCCATCAGGATGCTCCACTACCAACAAGTTCATGCTGGCGCCAATTATGGCATCATTGGTGACGAAGGCAACTCCCAAGAAAGTCATTATCCTATGCTTCATGATGAGAAAATATAATATTCTCATCATGAATATGTTTAGAATATTCTCCAACATACATTTACTTTTTTTGAGTAAATATATACTCTTGAAAGAAAGATTCTTTTTTATCTTTTTTCTGAAAAAATAGCTGAAATGATTTATTATCAAGAAAAGATGAAGAATCTTGTAAATAATGAATTGCCTGATAATGTCATTGGAATTAACGTTCTGCATTACCAGACACAAAAGCATGAAGACTCAAAGGCCTGTGACTGTGATGAAGGCTTTGTCTACTACAGGATGACAGTATATTTCAGATTGTGGGAACCACTTGAAGAAATATACGGCTTCAAAAGAATGATGGATATGGGTTTTGTATACAGGATTATAGTCACTAAGCCAGAACAAGTGAGAAAGTATGTGGAACCCTATTCATGGAGACTAGCACATGTGCTCTATATTCTTTTTGAGAAGGATAAATGCCCTTCTGGGTATATCAACATGAAAGTTAGAGCCATCCCAGCCTCCTACAACAATGGTTATCCTGAAGAAGCCAGAACAGAAATCCTCATTGAATGTTGCCCTTTTACCAAACCTTCCTTAGTCTTTTTCCCTCCTGATTTTATTCCAAAATGTTCTGTATCTACAGATGAATGTATTAGCAGGGCAAGGATATTTCTACAGGCAATACAGCTTCAAAATACTTGGGCTTACAGGACTTCCCTCGTATTTGAAGAAAGAAATCTCAAGGTTTTCTGTTCACAGACAAAATGTTATGTCCCTTTCCTGAGCCATATCATGGAAGACCCCATCAGGATGCTCCACTACCAACAAGTTCATGCTGGCGCCAATTATGGCATCATTGGTGACGAAGGCAACTCCCAAGAAAGTCATTATCCTATGCTTCATGATGAGAAAATATAATATTCTCATCATGAATATGTTTAGAATATTCTCCAACATACATTTACTTTTTTTGAGTAAATATATACTCTTGAAAGAAAGATTCTTTTTTATCTTTTTTCTGAAAAAATAGCTGAAATGATTTATTATCAAGAAAAGATGAAGAATCTTGTAAATAATGAATTGCCTGATAATGTCATTGGAATTAACGTTCTGCATTACCAGACACAAAAGCATGAAGACTCAAAGGCCTGTGACTGTGATGAAGGCTTTGTCTACTACAGGATGACAGTATATTTCAGATTGTGGGAACCACTTGAAGAAATATACGGCTTCAAAAGAATGATGGATATGGGTTTTGTATACAGGATTATAGTCACTAAGCCAGAACAAGTGAGAAAGTATGTGGAACCCTATTCATGGAGACTAGCACATGTGCTCTATATTCTTTTTGAGAAGGATAAATGCCCTTCTGGGTATATCAACATGAAAGTTAGAGCCATCCCAGCCTCCTACAACAATGGTTATCCTGAAGAAGCCAGAACAGAAATCCTCATTGAATGTTGCCCTTTTACCAAACCTTCCTTAGTCTTTTTCCCTCCTGATTTTATTCCAAAATGTTCTGTATCTACAGATGAATGTATTAGCAGGGCAAGGATATTTCTACAGGCAATACAGCTTCAAAATACTTGGGCTTACAGGACTTCCCTCGTATTTGAAGAAAGAAATCTCAAGGTTTTCTGTTCACAGACAAAATGTTATGTCCCTTTCCTGAGCCATATCATGGAAGACCCCATCAGGATGCTCCACTACCAACAAGTTCATGCTGGCGCCAATTATGGCATCATTGGTGACGAAGGCAACTCCCAAGAAAGTCATTATCCTATGCTTCATGATGAGAAAATATAATATTCTCATCATGAATATGTTTAGAATATTCTCCAACATACATTTACTTTTTTTGAGTAAATATATACTCTTGAAAGAAAGATTCTTTTTTATCTTTTTTCTGAAAAAATAGCTGAAATGATTTATTATCAAGAAAAGATGAAGAATCTTGTAAATAATGAATTGCCTGATAATGTCATTGGAATTAACGTTCTGCATTACCAGACACAAAAGCATGAAGACTCAAAGGCCTGTGACTGTGATGAAGGCTTTGTCTACTACAGGATGACAGTATATTTCAGATTGTGGGAACCACTTGAAGAAATATACGGCTTCAAAAGAATGATGGATATGGGTTTTGTATACAGGATTATAGTCACTAAGCCAGAACAAGTGAGAAAGTATGTGGAACCCTATTCATGGAGACTAGCACATGTGCTCTATATTCTTTTTGAGAAGGATAAATGCCCTTCTGGGTATATCAACATGAAAGTTAGAGCCATCCCAGCCTCCTACAACAATGGTTATCCTGAAGAAGCCAGAACAGAAATCCTCATTGAATGTTGCCCTTTTACCAAACCTTCCTTAGTCTTTTTCCCTCCTGATTTTATTCCAAAATGTTCTGTATCTACAGATGAATGTATTAGCAGGGCAAGGATATTTCTACAGGCAATACAGCTTCAAAATACTTGGGCTTACAGGACTTCCCTCGTATTTGAAGAAAGAAATCTCAAGGTTTTCTGTTCACAGACAAAATGTTATGTCCCTTTCCTGAGCCATATCATGGAAGACCCCATCAGGATGCTCCACTACCAACAAGTTCATGCTGGCGCCAATTATGGCATCATTGGTGACGAAGGCAACTCCCAAGAAAGTCATTATCCTATGCTTCATGATGAGAAAATATAATATTCTCATCATGAATATGTTTAGAATATTCTCCAACATACATTTACTTTTTTTGAGTAAATATATACTCTTGAAAGAAAGATTCTTTTTTATCTTTTTTCTGAAAAAATAGCTGAAATGATTTATTATCAAGAAAAGATGAAGAATCTTGTAAATAATGAATTGCCTGATAATGTCATTGGAATTAACGTTCTGCATTACCAGACACAAAAGCATGAAGACTCAAAGGCCTGTGACTGCGAAGAAGGCTTTGTCTACTACAGGATGACAGTATATTTCAGATTGTGGGAACCACTTGAAGAAATATACGGCTTCAAAAGAATGATGGATATGGGTTTTGTATACAGGATTATAGTCACTAAGCCAGAACAAGTGAGAAAGTATGTGGAACCCTATTCATGGAGACTAGCACATGTGCTCTATATTCTTTTTAAGAAGGATAAATGCCCTTCTGGGTATATCAACATGAAAGTTAGAGCCATCCCAGCCTCCTACAACAATGGTTATCCTGAAGAAGCCAGAACAGAAATCCTCATTGAATGTTGCCCTTTTACCAAACCTTCCTTAGTCTTTTTCCCTCCTGATTTTATTCCAAAATGTTCTGTATCTACAGATGAATGTATTAGCAGGGCAAGGATATTTCTACAGGCAATACAGCTTCAAAATACTTGGGCTTACAGGACTTCCCTCGTATTTGAAGAAAGAAATCTCAAGGTTTTCTGTTCACAGACAAAATGTTATGTCCCTTTCCTGAGCCATATCATGGAAGACCCCATCAGGATGCTCCACTACCAACAAGTTCATGCTGGCGCCAATTATGGCATCATTGGTGACGAAGGCAACTCCCAAGAAAGTCATTATCCTATGCTTCATGATGAGAAAATATAATATTCTCATCATGAATATGTTTAGAATATTCTCCAACATACATTTACTTTTTTTGAGTAAATATATACTCTTGAAAGAAAGATTCTTTTTTATCTTTTTTCTGAAAAAATAGCTGAAATGATTTATTATCAAGAAAAGATGAAGAATCTTGTAAATAATGAATTGCCTGATAATGTCATTGGAATTAACGTTCTGCATTACCAGACACAAAAGCATGAAGACTCAAAGGCCTGTGACTGCGAAGAAGGCTTTGTCTACTACAGGATGACAGTATATTTCAGATTGTGGGAACCACTTGAAGAAATATACGGCTTCAAAAGAATGATGGATATGGGTTTTGTATACAGGATTATAGTCACTAAGCCAGAACAAGTGAGAAAGTATGTGGAACCCTATTCATGGAGACTAGCACATGTGCTCTATATTCTTTTTAAGAAGGATAAATGCCCTTCTGGGTATATCAACATGAAAGTTAGAGCCATCCCAGCCTCCTACAACAATGGTTATCCTGAAGAAGCCAGAACAGAAATCCTCATTCAATGTTGCCCTTTTACCAAACCTTCCTTAGTCTTTTTCCCTCCTGATTTTATTCCAAAATGTTCTGTATCTACAGATGAATGTATTAGCAGGGCAAGGATATTTCTACAGGCAATACAACTTCAAAATACTTGGGCTTACAGGACTTCCCTCGTATTTGAAGAAAGAAATCTCAAGGTTTTCTGTTCACAGACAAAATGTTATGTCCCTTTCCTGAGCCATATCATGGAAGACCCCATCAGGATGCTCCACTACCAACAAGTTCATGCTGGCGCCAATTATGGCATCATTGGTGACGAAGGCAACTCCCAAGAAAGTCATTATCCTATGCTTCATGATGAGAAAATATAATATTCTCATCATGAATATGTTTAGAATATTCTCCAACATACATTTACTTTTTTTGAGTAAATATATACTCTTGAAAGAAAGATTCTTTTTTATCTTTTTTCTGAAAAAATAGCTGAAATGATTTATTATCAAGAAAAGATGAAGAATCTTGTAAATAATGAATTGCCTGATAATGTCATTGGAATTAACGTTCTGCATTACCAGACACAAAAGCATGAAGACTCAAAGGCCTGTGACTGCGAAGAAGGCTTTGTCTACTACAGGATGACAGTATATTTCAGATTGTGGGAACCACTTGAAGAAATATACGGCTTCAAAAGAATGATGGATATGGGTTTTGTATACAGGATTATAGTCACTAAGCCAGAACAAGTGAGAAAGTATGTGGAACCCTATTCATGGAGACTAGCACATGTGCTCTATATTCTTTTTAAGAAGGATAAATGCCCTTCTGGGTATATCAACATGAAAGTTAGAGCCATCCCAGCCTCCTACAACAATGGTTATCCTGAAGAAGCCAGAACAGAAATCCTCATTCAATGTTGCCCTTTTACCAAACCTTCCTTAGTCTTTTTCCCTCCTGATTTTATTCCAAAATGTTCTGTATCTACAGATGAATGTATTAGCAGGGCAAGGATATTTCTACAGGCAATACAACTTCAAAATACTTGGGCTTACAGGACTTCCCTCGTATTTGAAGAAAGAAATCTCAAGGTTTTCTGTTCACAGACAAAATGTTATGTCCCTTTCCTGAGCCATATCATGGAAGACCCCATCAGGATGCTCCACTACCAACAAGTTCATGCTGGCGCCAATTATGGCATCATTGGTGACGAAGGCAACTCCCAAGAAAGTCATTATCCTATGCTTCATGATGAGAAAATATAATATTCTCATCATGAATATGTTTAGAATATTCTCCAACATACATTTACTTTTTTTGAGTAAATATATACTCTTGAAAGAAAGATTCTTTTTTATCTTTTTTCTGAAAAAATAGCTGAAATGATTTATTATCAAGAAAAGATGAAGAATCTTGTAAATAATGAATTGCCTGATAATGTCATTGGAATTAACGTTCTGCATTACCAGACACAAAAGCATGAAGACTCAAAGGCCTGTGACTGTGATGAAGGCTTTGTCTACTACAGGATGACAGTATATTTCAGATTGTGGGAACCACTTGAAGAAATATACGGCTTCAAAAGAATGATGGATATGGGTTTTGTATACAGGATTATAGTCACTAAGCCAGAACAAGTGAGAAAGTATGTGGAACCCTATTCATGGAGACTAGCACATGTGCTCTATATTCTTTTTGAGAAGGATAAATGCCCTTCTGGGTATATCAACATGAAAGTTAGAGCCATCCCAGCCTCCTACAACAATGGTTATCCTGAAGAAGCCAGAACAGAAATCCTCATTCAATGTTGCCCTTTTACCAAACCTTCCTTAGTCTTTTTCCCTCCTGATTTTATTCCAAAATGTTCTGTATCTACAGATGAATGTATTAGCAGGGCAAGGATATTTCTACAGGCAATACAACTTCAAAATACTTGGGCTTACAGGACTTCCCTCGTATTTGAAGAAAGAAATCTCAAGGTTTTCTGTTCACAGACAAAATGTTATGTCCCTTTCCTGAGCCATATCATGGAAGACCCCATCAGGATGCTCCACTACCAACAAGTTCATGCTGGCGCCAATTATGGCATCATTGGTGACGAAGGCAACTCCCAAGAAAGTCATTATCCTATGCTTCATGATGAGAAAATATAATATTCTCATCATGAATATGTTTAGAATATTCTCCAACATACATTTACTTTTTTTGAGTAAATATATACTCTTGAAAGAAAGATTCTTTTTTATCTTTTTTCTGAAAAAATAGCTGAAATGATTTATTATCAAGAAAAGATGAAGAATCTTGTAAATAATGAATTGCCTGATAATGTCATTGGAATTAACGTTCTGCATTACCAGACACAAAAGCATGAAGACTCAAAGGCCTGTGACTGCGAAGAAGGCTTTGTCTACTACAAGATGACAGTATATTTCAGATTGTGGGAACCACTTGAAGAAATATACGGCTTCAAAAGAATGATGGATATGGGTTTTGTATACAGGATTATAGTCACTAAGCCAGAACAAGTGAGAAAGTATGTGGAACCCTATTCATGGAGACTAGCACATGTGCTCTATATTCTTTTTAAGAAGGATAAATGCCCTTCTGGGTATATCAACATGAAAGTTAGAGCCATCCCAGCCTCCTACAACAATGGTTATCCTGAAGAAGCCAGAACAGAAATCCTCATTCAATGTTGCCCTTTTACCAAACCTTCCTTAGTCTTTTTCCCTCCTGATTTTATTCCAAAATGTTCTGTATCTACAGATGAATGTATTAGCAGGGCAAGGATATTTCTACAGGCAATACAACTTCAAAATACTTGGGCTTACAGGACTTCCCTCGTATTTGATGAAAGAAATCTCAAGGTTTTCTGTTCACAGACAAAATGTTATGTCCCTTTCCTGAGCCATATCATGGAAGACCCCATCAGGATGCTCCACTACCAACAAGTTCATGCTGGCGCCAATTATGGCATCATTGGTGACGAAGGCAACTCCCAAGAAAGTCATTATCCTATGCTTCATGATGAGAAAATATAATATTCTCATCATGAATATGTTTAGAATATTCTCCAACATATATTTACTTTTTTTGAGTAAATATATACTCTTGAAAGAAAGATTCTTTTTTATCTTTTTTCTGAAAAAATAGCTGAAATGATTTATTATCAAGAAAAGATGAAGAATCTTGTAAATAATGAATTGCCTGATAATGTCATTGGAATTAACGTTCTGCATTACCAGACACAAAAGCATGAAGACTCAAAGGCCTGTGACTGTGATGAAGGCTTTGTCTACTACAGGATGACAGTATATTTCAGATTGTGGGAACCACTTGAAGAAATATACGGCTTCAAAAGAATGATGGATATGGGTTTTGTATACAGGATTATAGTCACTAAGCCAGAACAAGTGAGAAAGTATGTGGAACCCTATTCATGGAGACTAGCACATGTGCTCTATATTCTTTTTGAGAAGGATAAATGCCCTTCTGGGTATATCAACATGAAAGTTAGAGCCATCCTAGCCTCAGGAATGAAGATAGAATCTTAGCTAGTACATCTTCAGGAGTAGTAGATAGTCCAGGAAATTATGGAAGATTAGAATCAAATTATAGGACTCACTTAGAACCCTTAATGAGAAGATTAGAAGATTTATCAGTAATAGGAGAAAACCCCCTAGCATTGTGGAATAAGAATAAAATCACATGTAAATTAGAAATTATAAATCCAGATTTAACCATTCAAGATAAACCCATAATACCAGACCCTAGAACTAAAACAGAATATGCAAAACATATAGAAGATTAGAAGATTAAAAGCAAATGAGAATTTCTTATAAGAGATTAAATGGCAATACCTATAAAGACCAGTATACATTACCAGGAATAGACTATTTATTATTAAAAATAAAAGATAAAGAGATATATAGTAAATTTGACTTAAAGTCAAATTTACTTCTGATTTTAATCTCCTTATAGACTAGTACAATATGCTTATAATTATCATTTATAATTATACATCAGAATAGTGCTAGGCTGGAGAAATTGTAGAATATGGAGATGACATTAAGGAAGAAGAAAGAAAAGATAAAAATAATGAAGTAGAATTCCTAAAATTAGAAAATAAATATTTAAAAGAAAAAACAAATAAGTTAGAAAAAGAATTAGCAGAATTAAAATTAGAAAAAGATCTAGAAATATGTAGAAAAATATGTTGTCCCCTTGATATAATTAGGTTTGGAGAAATTGTAGAATATGGAGATGACATTAAGGAAGAAGAAAGAAAAGATAAAAATAATGAAGTAGAATTCCTAAAATTAGAAAATAAATATTTAAAAGGAAAAACAAATAAGTTAGAAAAAGAATTAGCAGAATTAAAATTAGAAAAAGATCTAGAAATAAGTAGATTAGAACAAAAGATAAAGGATTTAGAAAAAGACTCTAAGTTAAAACAGTTAGCAGATGAAGAAGAAATGGAAATAATAGCTAGTAATACTGTTAGTGGTAACGCATAACAGAATGGTAATAGATATTTTTGAGTTTTAAAAATTAAATAACTTCCTGTTTTTATTTTTAAATTACTTTCTGTTACACTATTTACTCCTGCTATTCTTATGGGACTAGGTAATTTTTCAAAGCATTCTCCAGGTAAAGCCTTATTATCTATAGCACACTTACTTGCTCCCGTATCTATTATTGCATTTAAATTATATTGTTTATTATTTATTTCTATGGCTACTCTACAATTTAATAAATTATTTATCATACTTGCAGGTCTAACAGTATTACTAGCTATTATTTCCATTTCTTCTTCATCTGCTAACTGTTTTAACTTAGAGTCTTTTTCTAAAGTCATTCTGTTAAAATAGATAATTTTTTATTAATCTGGTCTATTTTTAATTCTAATTTATCTATTTTTTCTATTAATTCATTTTCTACTACTTTGGAAGTTCTACTACTACTACTACTGTGTTTTCTTTCTATAATATTCTGTATTACCTTAATATTTTCTATTAAACTATCAATTTTCATCCTCTGTTTTTGTAATATATTTAAATATGATTTAAATATTATGTTATGTGTTTGGCTAGTTGCTAATTGATTATGCAATAAATGATAACATACATCAGAAATAGTGTTCAGTTGCGGATCTGCAGAGTGAAATTTATGCTTATGATAATGAGCATTGTTTGCTCTGATACCAATTCAGGGGGCGAGGTACGATAAGAAATCAGAAGGGCAGCCAGATTCAAACAGACCACAGATGTCCGGTCACAGAACAAGAAACCATGGTCCAAAGAGGTTAAACTTTCCTCTTAGAAAGAGGAGGAGAACCCTCAATTTACGTTGTGGCTTTCTGTTACTGGGATCTATGTTCAAATCTAAAGTTGGAAGCTTCTGAAAGGAGTATAGAAGAAGAGAAGAATATATATTTACTTTTTTTTTCCTTCTCATGCTCAGATTGCTTCATCGTGTCCTGCCAATGCTGGTGTTCTTCTTGGCTTGGATTTCTGCAGTGAGTTAGGACAGAGTTAGAACCTGGCTGTGCATTATCAAGGTGCGTGCAAACTTGTTGCACGCACATTCTGGCCTGTTGCTGCCTCTCTTGCTGCTTGGCGCCTCGCACGCATTTGCTCACGCTCACTTTGCCTTCTAAGGTTCTCAACAATTCAGCAGTGCACGTGACGAACTTCCAGGAGTGACCAGAACATCCCAGTAGATGCGGCAGTGGTTCCGGAAGCATTCGTCCGTGCTCATGATGAACTTCCAGGCATCCCCAAGGGCGCGGTAGAGGTGTCTGGCATGTTTGCAAGTGCACTGTTGGGACTTCCGGGAGTGATCGAAACATCACCACGGGTGTGGTAGAGGTGTCTAGTGTGTTCAGTAGTGTTCGGGACAAACTTTCGGGAGCGACCAGAACGTCCCCGCACGTGTGATAGAGGTTTTAGGTACATTTTGCAGTGCACAGAACGAGCTTATGGGAGCAACCAGAACTTCAATGCACGTGCAGTATCGGCATCAGACATGTTCAGCAGTGCATGAGGCGAACTTTGGGGAGAGACCCAAAAATCCCCATCGGCGCAGCAGCGATGTCAGGTACTGCCCCATGCGCCTGAAGCCTCTGCCGTGCCAGTGGGGATATTCTGGTTGCTCTCAGAAGTTCATCCTGCACACTATCCAATGCCCCTGAATCCTTTGCCACCCGCACGGGGATGTTCCGGTTGCTCCCGAAAGTTTGTCCTGAGCACTGTTGAACGTGCCCAATGCTGCTGCCATGCCTGCGGTGATGTTCTGGTTGCTTCTGGACGTTCATCCCGCACACTTCCGAGTTGTTGGGATGATCATGCTACTTCTCACTGAAAGCACCAATTTGTTGGGGTCCCGATTTCTTGTCCCAACTTTTCTACACCTTAGGGGTTAGCACAACTTCTAAAACCTTTCCTAACTTGCTGTTCCGTTTGATCCTTGAGTTCTTTTATTTGATTCACGTCCCCTATGCTGTCCTTCGGGATTATTTAATGATAAATGAATATGTTGGATGGGCAAGACAACTCTTAAACCTATCACAACTTGCCTTGGTTGAAGAAGACAACTCTCGACTTCAACCTAAGCTCTTAATCAAGGAAGACAACTCTTCACCTTGTCTTAAGCCAAAGTTATTTCAAGACAACTCTTAAAAGATAAGCAAAATATAAACAAGAATGCTGAAGCTTATCAAGATTGACCTTACAAATTTGGAGCATATGTTCATGCTATGTCCGAGCTGCACTGCTGGGCTGGATGCATGCCATGTCCAAGCTTGTTGCACACTTGTTCTAGCCCGTAGCTGCCTCACTTGCTGCTTGGCACCTCTCTTGCATTGTCCTATGCTGCTCATGCTCCCTTTGCCTCCTAAGGTCCTCAACAGTTCGGTAGTGCACGGGATAAATTCTAGGAGCAACTAGAACATTCCTGCAGGCACGGCAACGGTGTTGTTCACATTTGGCAGTGTGCGGGACAAATTTCTGGAAGAGACCAGAAACTCCCCATTGACGCAGCAGGGGCTTCGGCGCATTGGGCGGTGTGCAGGTATGAACTTCCAAGAGCGACTGAAACATCCCTGCGGGTGCAGCAGAGGTGTCGGGTTCATTCGGCAGTGAACAAGATGAACATTGGGGAGCGATCGGAACATCCCTACAGGAGCAACAGTTGTGTTGGGTTCATTCGGCAGTTCACTGGATGAAGTTTGAGAGCAACCAGAACATCCCCACAGGCATGGCAGCGACATCAGGCAGTGTGTGGGACGAACTTTGAAGAGCCAGAGGAACATCTCCCAAGGTGCAGCAGAGGCTTCTGGCACTTTGGGCATTGTGCGGGATGCACTTTTGGGAGCAGCCACAACATCCCTACAGGAGCAGCAGCAGCATCAGACACATTTGGCAGTGCACAGGATAAACTTTTGTGAGCAACCGGAACTTTCCTGCATACGTGGCAGTCCTTGGGTGCATTTGGCAGTTTGCGTGACAAACTTCCAGGAGTGACCAAAAGATCTCTGCGGGCGCAGCGGCAGCTTTGAACACATTCGGCAGTGCATGGGATGAACTTCCGGGAGTGACCAGAATATCACCGCAGGCATTTCTGAGGCTTCAGGCGCATTGGGCAGTACGCCGCTTGAACTTCGTGGAGCAACTGGAACATCCCCATAGGAGGGCTAGAGGCTTTGGGCAATTAGGGCATTGCACGGGACGAACTTCTAGAAGCAACTCGAGCATCCCCACGGGTGCAGTAGAGGCTTCAGGCACGTTCACCAGTGTGCGGGATGAACTTGAGGTAGCAACCAAAAAATTCCCACGAGCTCGGCGGAGGCGTTGTACGCGTTGGGCAGTGCTCGGGACAAATTTCTGGGAGTGACCAGAATAACCCCTCACGCACAGCAAAGGCGTTGGGTGCATTTGTATTGAGAACCCAAGTATGCAGGAAATGCAACAGGAAGAAAATGATGACCTTTGGAAGCAAGGGGAGCATGAGAGAATGCACGTGAAGCCTGAATGTGCACACAATAAGCCTGCATGCAGCAAGCAGTGAAGCACGGCCAGGTTCTGACTCAATCCTAACTAACTGCAGAAATCCAAGCCAAGAAGAAAACCAGCATTAGCAGGACACACATGAAGCAATCCGAGCAGGAGAAGGAGATTGACGGCATGAAAAACTCCAGCAGCAGCAGGACGTCATGGCAGGTTTGACTTTAGCAAGATGTCCACGTCAAGGAGGAATCTTGGAATGGAAGGACACACCATAATGGAAGTTCTAATCCAAGAAGAAAAGAGCAAGAAGAAGTTCAACAGCTGTAGGAGAGAAGATAAGATAAGGATAGAAAGACTTAGTCAAAATAGAATTCAAGTCAAAGTAGGAATTCTAGTCTAAGTAGAAATTCAAGAAAGACCAAGAATCCTAGTAGGATTAGGAAACATTGGGATAAAGTCCATCTTGATAATGTTTTAGTTGTCTTAGAAAACCTTGTTGACTTAGGAAAACATAACCTATGTACTAGTTGAATTAGGATAAGGCTCTCTAATACTATAAATACAACCCATTATTTGTGAGCAAAAAGGATATGCCCCGAGTTTTGTATATTTTGCATTCATTAATCAAGAATTAAGGTTAGCATTCTTGCTTCCATTCTTGTTTATATTTTGGTTATCTTTTAAGAGTTGTCTTGAGATAACTTGGGCTTAACACAAGGTGAAGAGTTGTCTTCCTTGCTTAAGAGCTTAGGTTGAAGTTAAGAGTTGTCTTCTTCAACCAGGGCAAGTTGTGATAGGTTTAAGAGTTGTCTCGCCTACCCAACATATCCTTTTATCATTAGTTTATCCCAAAAGACAGCTTAGGGGACAAGAATCAAAGAAAAGAAGTCAAGGATCAAACGGGACAGCAAGCTAGGAGAGGTTTTAGAAGTCGTGCTAACCCCTAAGGTGTATAAAAGTTGGGACAAGAAATCGGGACCCCAAAAAATTGTGCTTTCATTGAGAGGTAGCGTGATCACCCCACCAATTGGTGCTCTTGTTGGGAAATCAGCACAGACACCATTCAACTGAAAGGCATCATGGTTACCATGTCATCTAGGCTGCATTCACTCGCACCGTAAGAACAGACCAGGGAAGACTTCTCAGTCACTAACCGTGGAAGAATCCTTGCCTTGGAGAGGAACCAGCATGCAATCAATGACCAGGTAGGAAATATCAAACATCAACTATCATCTATCATTCATTCTCTTGAACAATTAAAAAGAGATACAACCCGAGTGGGAAACAAGCCACCTACCACAAATGTCTAGGAGGCTTCAATCAGAAATTACACAGCACCAAGTGCATGGGGATGAATCGGACCAGAGCAACTTCCCTCTCAAGAAAGGGGGAAAAGGTGCATGAGTTTGGGAAGCAGGAGGGAGACTTCACCAAATGAGCACCTACCCTATGATTGCTACAATGATTATAGCAATGATGAGGAGGTGCTGGACAAAAGGCCCACATCATGGAAACCAAGAAGGGTGCAGAATCACCCTAAGGCAGAACCATGGTGCACCACAAGGAGGGAGGATTGGCACTACGACAGCCCAAGGCATTACACATGTCCTAAGGTATAAATCGAGTTCCCTACCTTTGAGAAGGGAGATCCAACAGAATGGATCTCCAAGGCTGAATTTTACTTTGAGAAAACAAGGTGTTGAGAGAGGTGAAAGGGTTGATTTTGCATCCTATCATCTATGTGGGAGAGCCAACCAATGGTGGCATTGGCTTAAGGCCACCTATGGCTGAAAAGGTAGAAGGATAGGCTGGACAAGGTTCACGCAAGAGCTAGTGAACAGATTTGGCCCATCTACCATGACAAATTATGAGGGATAGCTTGCCAAGATTAGGAAAGAAGGATTTATAGAAAGCTACCTTGAAGAATTTTAGAGGTTGGCCAAATTGGTAGGACATTGGCCAGATAGTGCACTAATTCACACTTTTCTAGATGGGCTTTATCTTGGCTAAGCCAAGAAGTGAAGATGAGGGATCCAAACTCTCTCACTTAGTGTATTCGGTCAGCAAGACTCATCAACGATGGGAGAAGCATCACCTGCAGCACAACCAAGGTCATCAAACCCTCAGACAAACTACGTAAGGCATCCTCCTCAAGTCAGATAGCACCCTTAAAAGCAAAAGATCCTATCAAACTATCCACTGAACAAATCAATAAGAGAATTGAAAGAGAACTATGTTTTAGGTGCAATGATAAGTGGCAAGTTGGCCACAAGTGCAAAAAAGGGCTGTTCAACATTATTGAAGTGGTAAGTGATGAAGAACATGAGGAAAGCAGCAAGGAAGAAAAAAAAGCTGCATGGACAGCAAGGAGGAAGCAGAGGCAGAACACTTCCCTGATCATGCAGAAGAAGGCGAAATCAACTTGCATGCAGTAAGGGCAACCACCAAGTCTACTGCCATAGGTGTTCGCAACCATTAACGGAAAGAACATTTTCGTGTTGATAGATAGTGGAGCTACTCATAACTTCATCAACACAAAATTAGTCAAAACACTTTAGTTACATCCGAAAAGGATTGCACCCTTTGAGGTAAAAGTGGCAAGCGGATAGAAGCACTAGTGCGCATAAGTTATCCAGGCAGTAGCAATGCAGATTCTAGGAGTCAAAATAGAGGCAGAACTGTATGTGTTAGCCTTGGCAGGCCTTGATGTGGTTTTAGCAATGCTTGGCTTAAGACCATAGGCAAGATAATGTTTGACTATGAATCCATGGCCATGCACTTCCAATGGAAGGGAAAGGACTGCAATGCAGCGCATCATTGTGAGGTAGGTACCCTTGAATGACTATACAGAAAAAAGGCACAATGTTTTGCGATTCTATTGGCCACAAAAGAGGAAAACACAACCAAACATCCCACACACGAAGACATACCAATAGGAGTAAGAGACCTTTTGGAGCAATTCAGAGATGTCTTAGGAGAGCCACAAGGACTACCACCCTCAAGACATTATGACCATGCCATCCCATTAATCGATGAAACCAAGGTGATTAATGTAGCACCTTACTATATCCTTTACTCTTTATTTCTGGTGGACACATTCTAATATTTTGGTCGTCTGCTGCAGGAAAGGTTCTACTAGGCTGTACTTGTATTGGTGGTAAATTTCCTGACCATTGCCGATCTTGAGAAGGGATAACATTCTATCAGTATCTCCGACCTAGCTTCTTTAGGATATCTATCGCTATAGGAGGCAGGGATTGATCTCACCCTTAAATTGATATATCTCGAAGGACACTTGTTTTTCTCAAAAAGGGTATACAATACGTGTGCAAGCCTCCAGGAGTATGGTTCTACGAATCTTCTGACTTGTTCTACTTTGGTAACAATGATTCTGTAGACATATCCCATCTCCATCATTCTGTTGAACCCATATATCTCTTCGAGTGGATCCCACAGAGGAAGATGTATAGCCATCCTGTAGAAAACAAAGCCTTCTTTGCAGTCACAGGCTTTGGTCTTCTCATGTTCTATACTCTGATAGTATAAAACATTTATACCCAGAACATCCGTATCTTGCTGTAGACTAGGCTTTTTATCTTTTCTTGGTAATGGATCATATCAGCAATTTTTTCAGAAAAGAGATAAAAAAGTATCTTCTTTTCTAGATAGGTTCCTAGGTAGGGAAGAGTCATCATTTTTGTTTCTTTTCTTTTTCCTCTTTTTCAAAATAAACAATCATTTCTCTCTCTTTTTCTTTTCTCTCCCTGAGCTCTTTTTCTATCTTTTCTATTTTTTCACGTAATTCTTTTATTTTTTCATTTTTTGAGCTCACTTCACTTTTTAACATATTAACCTCATGTTGAAGGACCTGGGGAGTCTGAGGTGATAGGTTAATATGCTGAGGAGGCAAAAGCATTGACTTAAGGTGTTCTTATTGATTTTTGAGATCAAGATAACAACATAAGGCATGAAGTGTGTCTGGTTTGGCTTTTAGGTTTGTGTTCCACAAATTATCAACCAGGCATTTTTGTTCTGGTTTTAGCTGGGCTTTTGCTCTGAAAGAGAGATTTGTTCCAGAGGGAAAAGATTTTAAAGTGTATGGGCCGAAGAAAAAGGCATTTGGGTTTGTGATGATCCTGCCATTGCTGCAAAAGAATAAAAGAATAATCAATTGGTTAAAATTAACTTTCTACTTTGTCTACTTTTTCTACTTATGCATGAAAGAATATGTTCATAGGCATGAAAAAATATGTTAATGGACTTAGTGGGCTCCGAATTTGCATTGGTACCCACAACAAAATTGAATTTTGTACAAAGCCATTATTCATGTAGATGCAAATTACATTACATTTTTACTATGCAACTTTATCGTTTCTACATGGAAATTACATTTCTACTATGCAAGTATGCAAGTTTATAATTTCTACATGTAAATTAAATTTCTACTATGCAAATTACATTATTGCTACATGGAAATTAAATTTCTACTATGCAATTTATATTGTTAATAATCTTAATTGTTCTTCAAAGTTTTCTTGATTTTCTATTTCCTCATTATTATCACATATGCTTAATACATCACTATCATTACTATTTTCACTACCATTTATACTTATTATATCAAACTCATCTTCTAAGTCTAACTCTTTATAAACAGTCATTCTTTCTAAATCTCCTCTTTTATTTCTACATTGTCTAGCATAATGTCCTATTTGACCACATATAAAACATTTACATTTTTTGATTGGAGGTTTTTTACTTTTAAATTTACTAACATGGTTTTTTCTAGGTATTCCTTTTCTATAATTAGTAGTTTTTCTAAAGTACTTCTTTTTTCTATCTTGTTTATATATTCCTGGTATATACACATTTTTACAGTAATTATAACTCTTTACTTGTTTAGCTACTTCATTTACTATACATTGATTTTTTAAATATTCAAATGTAAATATTATCCTAGGTGCTATTCCTATCTGAAATGATGTCCCATGTTTTTTATGCCATTCTTCTGCTAATATTGTATTAAAGGGCGGTGGTAATTTTAAAAAGTATTTACTACTAAGTTGATCATCTGTAAAAGCTCTTCCTGTTTTACTTGCTAGATTAAGATATTCATTACTAAAGTCCTTGATCTGGGTCATATTATCTATATGTAATCTTTCTAGGTCTTGTAAGGCTCTATTTTGCATTTCTGTATTACCTCTATATAGATCATATCCTAAAATCATTTGTCTAATTTGACTAGTTATATTTTCTGTAATATCAGCATTGGCTACTAATACTCTATAGCCTATTATAATCCTTTTTCCAAGATTGAAAATATAACTTTGCTACTTCTCCTAACAGGTTTTCTACATAATTAACTTTTTCTTGATTATCTATAAAATTAAATGTGCTTAAATGTAATATAGTACTAGATTCCCATTTTGCTATTACTTCTTCCCATAATTGAGGATGATAATTACTTAATACTAACATGCTTCCACTATTTGCTAAAGCTAATGGTAGAGTTATCTGTTCATAAGGGAATTTTCTACTATATCCTTTACTCTTTATTTCTGGTGGACACATTCTAATATTTTGGTCATCTGCTGCAGGAAAGGTTCTACTAGGTTGTACTTCTATTGGTGGTAAATTTCCTGGACTATTTACTACTCCTGAAGATGTACTTGCTAATATTTTATCTTCTATATAATCATCGTATCTTGGAGCATTTATTTCTTCTAAGGGTAATATATATTCTTCTATATTTATTCCATTTCTAAGAATTTCTAATAAGTCTATATCTTCTGCTATCATTTTTTTATTTTCTACTTTTTCTTCACTTGTATCTATATTTATTCTTTTTTCTAATTCTACATCTTTTATATTTTCTATCTTTTTGTATTCTTTATTTTTATTTTCTATTTTAGGATAGTCATCTCCATATACCATATCTATGAATAAACTACAGTCATCTAAGTCTGGTATTTCTAAGAAATTTACTTTCCAATCATACCCTGGATATTTACTATATAACTCTTCTAATTTTTGTTTTTCTTCCATTTTATAGTCTAGAGGCTACTAAACTGTGTTTTAACCAATTTTCTATCAATTTTAATAAAGTTAACCTTACTTCAATTCTGTTTCTAAATATATTATTCTGTGCTATATGTTCTAATTGTCTTTCTAATCTTTCTATTTCAATTACTATCATATTCCTAAATGCTGCTATATTTATCCTTTTATCTAGAGTTATTCTACTTAAACTGTTAATTATTTCTCTATGTAAGTTAAAATCTGTATTTATTGACATTTTTCTAATTTCTTCCTATTGTAGGTATATTTTGTTCTATGGATTCCTCATCACTATCCAATTCTGAAGCTCCTACTCCTCTTTGTTCTACAAAACTATCAAATCTTATACTTTGATTTCCATTTATGTCTATATATATAGAGCTATTTTCTGGTACCATAATAGTTTTCTTTGTATTTAATTCTACAAATCTTTCTAAATTCCATCCTAATCCTGCTAATCTGGTAGGGTCTATGATTTCTGGTTTTATCATTCTAATTCCTTTAGTAGATAATTCATTTATTATTGTATCAGTATTTATTCTATACCTATTTCCTGACTTTATTACTTGCTCTTCCTAAATATCCTATCGTAATATTTAGATTATCTCCTTCATAATATTCATATCCTTTTGTTTGTATTCCTATTTTTAATTTTTCTAAATCATTTACAGATTTAAGCATATTCGGTGAATAATAAAATAATCCTGTATTGCTATTCATATCTACTTCTATGGTTCCTAATACTGCTTTAGTCATATTTTTTATCCAACTAGTGTCTAACAATACTATCAATACTTTAGTGCCTACTCCCATTCTCGTTAATCCCTTAATTCCTATTACTATTAATCCTGAGTGTACTAATTTTTTACCTTCTAATCTTAATTTTCTAATTGTTTCTTTATTTATAATCTCAATAGTTTTAGTTTGACCATCTACTACACTTAACTGTTGTTCAGTAGATACTTTTATTAAAGAAGCTCTAAATTCCATAGTTCCTGCATTATACAATACTCTAGGATTTAATAATCTTAATTGATTTTTATTATATAAATCGAGATTTCTTTCTAAGTCTATAATTTCTTCTAATCTTACATTATTATTTCCCTCTTTATCTTGTCTTCTTAATATTTTATCTAACAAATTATATGATCTTTCTATACTAGTACTATTTCTGTGTCCTCCTTCTTCTCTAGTTATATTACCTTGTCTATCTATACTTGTAGTAGTATTACTTCTTCTAAGGGACATATTTATTCCCACTTTTTCCAGACTAACATTTTTCCAGTTGATTTTCCTACTACTGGTTTAGTTCCTATTGATAAATTTGCTAATTGACTACTAATGCTTTCTATTGTCTTAACAAATAATGGATCTTGATTTTTATTAGGTACTTTGTCTAAGCTACGTTCTAATGCTAATAATTTCTTATTAATTCCTAACAATAAAGATATTATTGTATTATTTTGTCTAATAATAGTTTTATAAGGTATTCCTGCTATGTTCCCTAAACTATTGGAATCATTACTAAATCCTATGACTGGGTTTGCTACCTCATTTTCAGTAACTTCTAAACTATTTCATATTATTCTAATATTTTCTATTAATCTATCTATTTTAATTCTTTGTTTTTGTAAAATATTTAAATAAGCTTTAAATATTATATCATGAGATTGGCTAATGGCTATTTGGTTGTGTAAAATATGATAAGAAACATCAGAAATAGTATTCAGTTGTAGATCTTCAGAGTGAAATTTATGATTATAATTTTCTTTAGAAAAACAAACTAAATTTAATTTATCTACAGTCCTCTTCCTTTGGTATACTCCTGTTTCTAAGTTTAGATAGTCAAGCCTATGAAGTACCTCTTCTTCCTTACTGGTCATGATATCAGGTTAATAGACTCCGCAAGTTTTCACCTACACCTAGGTCTTATCAGCACCCTAGCTTCTGCCTAGTACTTCAGTTTACCTCTATAAGAGTTTTTTAACCTGGATCAAGTTTTCAGGAAAATTTGCTTAACCATAAAGGCTTTACTAAATATTCTTAGATCTATTTTGGCTTTGATACTAATTTGGGGGCGAGGTACGGAGGATCAGAAGAGCCGCAGAATAACCCTTTGGGAAAACTGTGAGGCTTTCCTACTAGGATTATTGGAAGCTTTTATGGAGGAGAAAAGAAGAGAGGGTTTCTGTACAAAGATGGGTTTTTTTTTAAATTCATTTCACTCCTCTGAATCTAACAACCTACTACTATTTCTGATAACTAGTGTTCTAACCTATCATTCTAACAACTACTATTCACAATTAATTTTGATCCAAAAGAACGAGATCGAAAGACAAGTGGAAGAGATGCTACAGCAAGGTATTATCCGACCTAGCACCTTACCCTTTTCTTCTTCTGTTTGACTTGTTAGAAAGAAAGACAGAACTTGGAGGTTTTGCACCAATTATCAGGCACTCAACCAAGCAACGGTCAAGGATCGTTTTTCGATCCCAACAATTGATGATATGCTAGATGAGTTACATGGAGCAAAGTTGTTCACCAAGCTGGATCTCAAGGTCGGATATCATCAAGTACGCATGAAAAGAAGAGGATGTGCAGAAGACAGCATTTCAGACTCATAGTGGACACTACGAGTACCTAGTCATGCCCTTCGGACTATGCAACGCACCCTCCACCTTTCAAGCAGTCATGAATGACATTTTCAAACCTTATTTGCACAGCTTGTCTTAGTTTTCTTTGATGACATTTTGGTCTATTCCAGGAACCATGATGATCACCTAGAACACTTAGGAAAAGTGCTAGAGGTGTTAAGAAGAAATCACTTTGTTATCAAGCCATCCAAGTGCACAGTTCATGCAAGAGGAGCTTGAATACCTCAGTCACATCATATCTAGAGATGGAGTGAAGGTAGACCAATGAAAAATAGGAGCCATGCAAACATGGCCAACTCCTAAGAATGTCACAGAACTTAGAGGATTTCTAGGCTTGACAGGCTATATCGCTAATTTGTTCACAAATACGGCACCACAGTAAAACCATTAATGGACTTTCTGAAGAAGGACTTCCAGCAGAAGTGACCCCTGCATACTTGCTGTTGCCATGCTTGTTGTGCACATTTTCTGGCCCATGCTCTCCTTTGCTGCCTCATTTTTTGCCCATTGCATTTCCTGCATACTTAGGTTCTCAACACGAGCGCGCCTGACGCATCTGCTGTAACCGTGGGGATGTTCCGGTCACTCCTGGAAGCTCGTCCCATGCACTGCCCAAATGCCCGAAGCCTCTCCCGTGCCCGAAGGGATGTTTTGATCGCTCCCAGAACTTCGTCTCGTGCACTGCCGAATGTGCCCGACTCCACTGCCGCGCCAGTGGGGATGTTCCGGTCACTTGCGGAAGTTCATCCCGAGCACTGCCAAATGTGTCCAATGCCTCTGCCAACCCTGCAGGGATTTCCAGTGGCCCACGGAAGTTCATCCTGAGCACTGCCAAATGCATCCAATGCCGCTGCAGCTCTCACAGTGATGTTTCCAGTTGCTCCCAGAAGTTCGTCCCATGCACTGCCGAACGCGCCCCGACGCCGCTGCCGTGCTCACGGGGATGTTCCAGTCGCTCCCAGAAGTTCATCCCATTCACTGTTGAATGAGCCCGTCACTCCTGGGAATGTTTCGGTCATTCCCGGAAGTTCATCCCAAGCGCTGCTTAACGTGCCCGAAGCCTTTGCTGCTCCTGCAGGCATGTTTTGGTCACTTCCAGAAGTTCATCCCGTGCACTGCCGAACGTGCCCGATGCCTCTGCCACACCTTCAGGGATGTTCTGGTCGCTCTTGGATGTTCGTCCCGAGAACTGCCAAGTGTGTCCGATGCCCTCTGAGGAGCCCGCGGGGATGATCCAGTCACTCCTCAAAGTTCGTCCCGCACATGGCCGAATGCGCCCGATGCCTCTGCCGCACCTGCAGGGATGTTCTGGTTGCTCCCGGAAGTTCATCACGAGCACTGTAGAATGTGTCGACGCCTCTTCCAAGCCCGCGGGCATTTTTTGGTTGCTCCTAGAAGTTTGTTCTGCACAATGCTGAATGCTGCCATCGGGCCCGCGGGGATGTCTCAGGTGCTCCCAGAAGTTCATCCCATACACTTCCCTATGCACTTGAAGCCTCTGCTGTGCCTGCTTCAATGTTCCAGTTGCACCTAGAAGTTTGTCACGCGCACTACTGAATGTCTCGATGCTGCTACTGCATGTGCGGGAACATTTTGGTAGCTCCCTGGAGTTCGTACCGAGCATGACCAATGCCTCTGCCATGACTGGAGGGATGTTCCTATTGCTCCCTGAAGTTCATCCTGAGCACTGCTGAATTGTCAAACACCGCTGCCAAACCTGCAGGCATGTTCTGGTCGCTCCCGTAAGTTTGTCCCGTGCACTGCCAAACGTGCCCGATGCCTCTGCTGTGCCCACGGGGATGTTCTTGTCACCCCCGGAAGTTCATCCCCTGCAGTGCAGCACGTGATCAATGATGTTACCATGCCCACGGGGATGTTCCAGTCTCTCCCCAAAGTTTGTTCCATGCATTGCCCAGCGCCCGACGCCTTTGCCTTGCCAGTGGCGATGTTTCGGTAGCTCCCAGAAGTTTGTCTCGTGCATTACCGAACATGCCTGACACACTGTCGTGCCCACTGGGATGTTCCAGTCACTCGCGGAGGTTCACTATGTGCACTGCCCAACATGCCCAAAGCCTTTGCTGTGCCAGCAGGGATGTTTCAGTCACTCCTGGAAGTTGGTCTCGAACACTGTCGAATGTGCCTGACGCCACTACTGTCCCATGGGAATGTTCAGTTCACTCCCGGATGTTCATCCTGCACACTGGTGAACGTGCCTGACGTCTCTGCCGGGCCTGCAGAGATGTTCTAGTTGCTCCCAAAAATTCGTCCGGAGCACTGCCGAACCTGTCCAATGCCTCTGCCGAGCCTGCAGGGATTTTCCGGTCGCCCACAAAAGTTCATCCTGTCCACTGCCGAATACACCCCACACTGCTGCCACACCTGCGGGGATGTTTCGGTCACTCCAAGAAGTTCGTCCCGCACACTTCCAAACGCGATCGATGCCTCTTCTGCACCCGCCGATATGTTCGTGCTGTCCTGAAAGTTCATCCTGCACGTTAGCAAACGTGTCCGACGCCGCAGCCGCGCCGGCAGGGATGTTCCGATAACTCCCAGAAGTTTGTCCCATGCACTGCTGAATGCACCCAAAGCCTCTGCCGCACCTACGTGCATGTTCCAGTCGCTCCCGGAATGTAAAGCCTCTACCGCGCCCACATGGATGTTCCGGTCGATCCCAGAAGATCGTCCAGAGCACTGC
>BNST01001385.1:0-30287 GCA_019650275.1 Xylocarpus granatum | reverse complement strand
TAGACCTTATCCCATTGTTTCCTAATCCTACGAGGATTCTTGGTCTTTCTTGAATTCTACTTAGACTAGAATTCCTACTTTGACTATGTCTTTCTTTAGTTAAGTCTTTATGATCAAGCAAATCTTTCTGAAAACTTGATTTAGGTTGAAAAACTCCTACAGAGGTAAACTGAAGTACTAGGCAGAAGTTGAGGTGCTGATAAGTCCTAGGTGTAGGTGAAAACTTGCGAAGTCTATTAAATGACCAGTAACGAAGAAGAGGTACTTCATAGGCTTGACTATTTAAACTTAGAAACAGGAGTATATCAAAGGATGAGGACTGTAGATAAATTGAACATAGTTTGTTTTTCTAATGAAAATTTTAAACATAAATTTCACTCTGAAGATCTACAACTAAATACTATTTCTGATGTAGTTTATCATATTTTACACAACCAGATAGCCATAAGTCAATCCCAGGATATTATATTTAAATCTTGTTTAAATATATTACAAAAACAAAGAACTAAGATAGATAGTTTAATAGAAAATATTAAGATAATACAAGATAATTTAGAAATAGGAAAAACTAGTAAAGTACCTAAAAAAGTAGAAGATAAAGTATTGAGAAAACTAGAAGAATTAGAGGTAAGTATAAAAGAATTAGATAAAAAGATGATAATTTTAAATGAAAAATTAAAAACTTTAACAGGATGAGTTTAGAAAAAAACCCTTTTTATTTAAATAGTTTAGAAGTTACGGAAAATGAAATAGTTTAGGATTTAGTAATGATCAAAATAGTTTAATAATGATCAAAATAGTTTAGGATCTATAGCAGGAATACCATATAAGACTATAATTAGACAAAATAATACAATAATGAATCTCCTCTCCTCTAGCTGCTGAACTTCTTCTTGCCATTTCCTTCTAGGATTAGACTTCCATATGGCATGTCCTTCCATTCCAAGACTCCTCATTGACGTGATCATCTTGCTGAAGTCAAACCTGCCATGACGTCCTGCTGCTGCTGGAGTTCTTCTTCATGCGATTGTCCTTCTTCTGCTGGAACTCCTGTTGGTGTGAATGTCTTTCATTAATTAGGATTAAGTCAAATACTGGCCGGGCTTCATTGCTGGGCTGCACACTTGCTGTTGCCATGCTTGTTGTACACGTTTTCTGGCCCATAGCAGGAGTAAATAGTGTAACACAGAGCTTCCTAAAAGTAAAAACAGGAAGTTATTTAATATTTAAAACCCAAAAATATTATTACCATTCTGTTATGCTTTACCTTTAGAATTCATGATAGAACTCAGTTAATTATAGGAATGAATTTTATTTATAGCATGCAAGGAGGAATACAATAGAAAATGGAAGAGTAACTTTCTTTAAAAAGACAGAAACAATAGAAACCTCACCTATTAGTAAACCCTTGGAATTATAAAATTATTTTGAAGAACAAATAGAATGTGACAAGATAGAAATAGAAGAACATTATTAGAATCAGATGTAATATTATATAATTATGGGAAGTTTTAAAATCAAATTACATAACTTATTTAGAACCATTGATGAGAAGGTTAGAAGATTTATTAGTATTAGGAGTAAAATCCTTTAGCATTATGGAAAAAATAAGATAACATGCAAATTAGATATAATAAATCCAGATTTAACAATACAAGATAAACCATATAATACCTGATCCTAGAACTAAAGCAGAATATGCTAGACATATTGATGAACTACTAAAAGGAAACCTAATTAGACACTCAATGAGTAGACATAGAACAGCAGCTTTCATAGTACAAAAACATAGTGAAATAATTAGAGGAAAAAGTAGAATGGTTTTTAATTATAAAAGGATTAAATGATAACATTATATAAGATACAATAACATACCAGGAATAGATTATTTATTATTAAAAATAAAGACAAAGAAATATATATAGTAAATTTGACTTGAAATCAGGATTTCATCAAGTAGCCATGCATCCAGATAGTATAGAATGGACAGCTTTTACTTCACCCTTTAGGACAATATGAATGGTTAGTCATGCCTTTTGGATTAAAAATGCACCTAGTATATTTCAAAGAAAAATGGATAATATATTCAGACATTTAGATGAATTCATAATATGCTACATAGATGATATTTTAATATTTAGTGATAACATAGTACAACATATAAACACTTAAAAATTTTTTTTAATATTGTGAAAAAGAAGGCTTAATACTATCTACAACTAAATTAAGATTAGGACAACCAAGGATAGAATTCTTAGGATTAGAAATAGGAAAAGGAATAATTAAGTTACAGCCTCACATAATTAAGAAAGTTATAGATTTTAATGAAGAAATAAATACTAAAAAAGAATTAGAAAGTTTTTTAGGATTATTAAACATACTAGAAATTATGTACTAAATTTAGAAAAATTAACAGGACCATTTATAATAAACTTAAAGTAGGAGGAGAAATTAGGTTTAATAATGAAGACAAAAATTATTAAAATAGATAAAAAAACATAATAGGAAATTACCAGATTTAAGAATTACCACCAAAAAATAATTATATAATAATAGAAACTAATGGTAGCTTTAGAAGGATGGGGAGGAATATTAAAATGGAAAACATAATAAAGAAGATCCTATAGTTTGGAAAAACTAAGTAGATATACATAGTGGAAAATATAGAACTAAAGTAACTAGTATAGATGCAGAAATACTAGCATGTATAAATACCTTTAGAAAAATTTAAAATATTATATTTTATAAGCTAGAATATACTCTTAGAACAGACTGTAATGCCATAGTAAAATTCTATAATAAAATAAATTATAGTAAATTAAGTACAAATAGATGGGTAAAATTTATAGATTATTTAAAATACGGGTATAGAATGCAAAATAGAACACGTAAAAGCTAATGAGAATTTTCTTGCAGATAATTATCTAGAATTATAAATGATGTGATAAATTAGTAATAATGTAGTTTGCATAGTAGAAATGTAATCTCATGTAGAAATGTAATTCTGCATAATAGAAATGTAATTCTCATGTAGAAAGGATAAAGTTGCATTGCATTCATGCACAGTGGCTTTGTACAAAATTCAATTTTGTTGTGGGTACCAATGAAATTAGGAGCCCACTAAGCCAAACATATTCTTTCATGCATGAGTAGACAAAGTAGACAGTAGAAAGATCTTTTAAAACTAATCATTTTTTATTAATTATTCTTTTTTGCAGAAATGGCAGGATCATCATCACAAACCCCAAATGCCTTTTTCATCGGCCCACAAGCACGGTAGCAGGGTTGGGCACATTTGCAAGCACGGTAGCAAAGGCGCAGGTTAAGTTTGGCAGCATGCGCAACGAACTTCCAGGAGTGATCAGAACATCTCACGCAAACGCAGCAGAGTCGTCTGCCGCATTCGGTAGTGCACATGACAAACTTCCGGGAGTGGCTGGAACATCCCTGCCAGCGTGGCAGAGGCTTCGGGCATGTTGAGCAGTACACCGGACAAACTTCTGGGAGCGACAGGAACATCCTAGCAGGCACAGAAGAGGCATCTGGCGAATTTGGCAGTGTGCAAGATGAGCTTTTGGGAGTGACCAGAACATCCCCGCGGACGTGGCAGAGGCGTCTGATGCATTTGGCAGTGCTTGAGACGAACTTCTTGGAGCAACTGGAGCATCCCCGCAGGAATGGCAGATGCTTTGGGAACATTTGATAGAGCGCAAGCCAAACTTTCGTGAGCAGCCAGAATATCCCTGCAGGGGCAGCAGATGCTTTGGGTACATTTGGCAGTGTGCAGGATGAACTTCCAGAAGCATCTGGAACATCCTCGCAGGTGCTGCTGCGGCAGTGGACACATTTGGCAGTGCGCAGGGAGAACTTCTGGGAGCAACCAAAACATCCCGGTGGGCGCAGCAGAGACATCGGGTGTGTTTGGCAGTGCACGGGACAAACTTTTGGGGGTGGCCAGAGCATCCCCACGGGCATGGCAGAGGTATCGGGTGCGTTTGGCAGTGTGCGGGACAAACTTCCAGGAGCAACTTGAACATCCCCGTGGGCATGGCTGTGGTGTTCGACATGTTTGGCTGTGCATGGGATGAGCTTCAAGGACCAACTGGAACATCTTTGCAAGTGTTGCAGAGGCTTTGGGTGCATTGGGTAGTGCAAAGTACAAACTTCCGGGAGCGACCAGAACATCCCTGCAGGTGCGGTGGAGGTGTGATGCAACTTTTCCATGCGTGGGATGAACTTTCGGGAGCAAGCAGAACATCCAGCCGGGCATGGCAGAGGCTTACGACACGTTCGGCAGTGCGGGGACAAACTTTCGGGTGCAACTGGAACATGCCTGAGGGCGAGACAGTGTCATTGGGCACATTCGGCAGTGCACACGACAAGCTTATAGAAGTGACTGAAACATCCCCACGGGTGTGGCAGAAGCTTCGGGTGCATTTGGCAAAAACTCTTATAGAGGTAAGCTGAAGTACTAGGCAGAAACTTGGAGGCTGATAAGACCTAGTAGTAGGCTGTTAGATTCAGAGGAGTGAAATGAATTAAAAAAAAACCATTTACTTAAGGTGTTCTTCTTGATTTTTGATATCAAGATAACAACATAAAGCATGAAGTGTGTCTGGTTTGGTTTTTTGGTTTGTGTTCCACAAATTATCAACCAGGCATTTTTGTTCATTTTCTTTCAACATATTAACCTATCACCTCAGACCCCTCAGACCCTTCAACATCAGGTTAATATGTTACAAAGTGAAGTGAGCTCAAAAAATGAAAAAATAAAAGAATTGAGTGAAAAAATAGAAAAAATAAAAAAAGAGCTCAAAGTGAAAAAAGAAAAAGAGAGAGAAATGATTGTTTATTTTGAAAAAGAGGAAAAAGAAAATAAACAAAAAATGATGACTCTTCCCTACCTAGGACCTTATCTAGAAAAGAAGATACTTTTTTATCTCTTTTCTGAAAAAATTGTTGATATGATCTATTACCAAGAGAAAATAAAAAATCTAGTTTATCAGCATGATACAGACATTCTGGGTATAAATGTTTTATACTATCAAAGTGTAGAACATGAGAAGACCAAAGCCTATGACTGTAAAGAAGGCTTTGTTTTCTACAAGATGGCGATACATCTTCCTCTGTGGGATCCACTTGAAGAAATATATGGGTTCAACAGAATGATGGAGATGGGATATGTCTACAGAATCATTGTTACAAAAGTAGAACAAGTCAGAAGATTCGTAGAACCATATTCCTGGAGGCTTGCACATGTATTATACACCTTTTTTGAGAAAAACAATTGTCCTTCGGGTTATATCAATTTAAGGGTGAGATCAATCCCTGCCTCCTATAGCAACGGATATCCTAAAGAAGCTAGGTCAGAAGTATTAATTGAATGTTGTCCCTTCTCTAAACCAGCAATGGTCAGAATACCCAGGGACTACATACCTCAATGCTCTACTTCTACAGATGAGTGTATTTCCAGAGCAAGAGTCTTTCTACAAGCTACACAGCTTAACAAGACTTGGACTCACTCATCCTCCTTGGTCTTTGAAGAAAGGAATCTCAAAGTATTTTGTTCACAAACCAAGTGCTATGTTCCTTTCCTCAGCCAGATCATAAAGGACCCCACAAAAGTCCGCCATTACCAAGATGTTCATGCTGGGGTGAACTCTGGAATGATAGGAGACTATGGGAATTCTCAAGAAGACTATGGAGACATAGAAGATGACATTGAAGGTTTAATAGACCTAAATGAATGATGGAAGAGCTCAGAATGGCAGACAACTTTTAAAAGATTCCTGCAGCCACCTGCTCTCACTTTATTGTCTTTTGTAATTATTTGTTTAACTTTTTTGTAACCATAGTTTACTTTCTGCAACTAACTATAGTTTCTTTCTGTAACTATAGTTTCTTTTAGTTTGCTAGAGTTTCTTTTTTTTAACCATAGTTTCTTTTGACAAAGTAATCATGGTTCTGTCTAACCAGGAGTTACTTTGAGAGTTGTATATAAACTCTTTAATTCTTTCAATGAAGGCAGATTGAAGCATTCAGCAACAAAAATTCTCTTTCTTCATTTTCTCTCAGCAAAAATTTTATTTCTTAATTTTACAACATATTTCAATAAGGTAGAGAGTCCCTTCCCTTATTGATCTTATTCCTAATCCCCAACGCCGTTGATCCTATTCCGATTGTTGGTTTCTTTTAAAAAGCTTTGGTAAATTTATTTTCTGCAAAAATTTAATTATGAATAGTAGTTGTTAGAAATGATAAGTTAGAACACTATTTATCAGGAATAGTAGTAGGTTGTTAGATTTAGAGGAGTGAAATGAATTAAAAAAAATTTAAAAAAAAATTTCTTAATCATCTTTACCCCTCTTCTCTTCTTTTTAGAAAAGCTTCCCAATAACCCCTTATTTGTACATTCAGCGGGTTATTCTGCGGCTCTTCTGATTCTCGTACCTCACCCCCAAATTAGTGTCAGAGTAAAAATCTTACCTAAGTAAGGATAGTTAAGCCTTTATGATTAAGCAAATCTTTTCTGAAAACTTGACTTAAGTTAAGAAACTCCTATAGAGGTAGGCTGAAGTACTAGGCAGAAGCTTGGAGGCTAATAAGACCTAGGTGTAGGTGAAAACTTGCGAAGTCTATTAACTTAATATCATGACCAGTAAGAAAGAAGAGGTACTTCATAGGCTTGACCATCTAAACTTAGAACATAAAACAAACTTAAGTGAATATAGTTAAGTCTTTATGATTAGGCAAATTTTCCTGAAAACTTGATTTAAGTAAAAAGACTCTTATAGAGGTAAGCTGAAGTACTAGGCAGAAGCTGGGATGCTGATAAGACCTAGGTGTAGGTGAAAACTTGCGGAGTCTAATAACTTAATATCATGACCAGTAAGGAAGAAGAGGTACTTCGTAGATTTAACTATTTAAAGTTAGAAATAGGAGAATACTATAGGAAGAGGACTGTAGATAAATTAAATTTAGTTTGTTTTTCTAAAGAAAATTATAAACATAAATTTTCCTCTGAAGATCTACAACTGAATACTATTTCTGATGTTTGTTATCATATCTTACACAACCAGATAGCCATTAGTCAATCCCATGACATAATATTTAAAGCTTATTTAAATATTTTACAAAAACAGAGAGTTAAAATAGATAATATTAGTATAATACAAAATAATTTAGAATCAAGAAAAAATAGTAAATTTTCTAGAAAAATAGAGGATAAATTAATAACAAGAATAGATAAATTAGAATTAATGATAAACAATCTAGATGAAAAAATAATAATTTTAAATGAAAAATTAAAAACACTAACAGGATGAGTTTAGAACGAGATCCTTTTTACTTAAACAGTCTAGAAATTACTGAAAATGAAATAGCAAATCCAGCTATAGGATTTAGTAATGATAATAATAGTTTAGGATCCATAGCAGGAATACCTTATAAAACTATTATTAGACAAAATAATACAATAATTTCTTTATTATTAGGAATTAATAAAAAATTATTAGCTCTAGAACGTAGTTTAGACAATTACCTAACCAGGATCCCCTTATTTGTTAAGACAATAGAAAATATTAGCAGTCAGTTAAGAAATCTATCAATTAGAACTAAACCAGTAGTAGGAAAAACCTTAGGAAAAATGTTAGTATGGAAAAAATGGGAATAAATTAATAATGTCTCTTAGGAGAAGCAATACCACTACTAGTATTGATAGGCAAGGTAATATAACTAGAGAAGAAGGAGGATGTAGAAATAGTGTTAGTACAGAAAGACCACATAATTTGTTAGACAGAATATTAAGAAGACAAGATAGAGAAGGTAATAATAATGTAAGATTAGAAGAAATTATAGACTTAGAAAGAAATCTTGACCTATATAATCAAAATCAATTAAGACTATTAAATCCAAGAATATTATATAATGTAGGAACAATGGAATTTAGAGCTTCTTTAATAAAAGTATCTACAGAACAGCAGTTAAGTGTAGTAGATGGCCAAACTAAAACAATAGACATAGTAAATAAAGAAACAATTAGGAAGTTAAGATCAGAAGGTAAAAGATTAGTACACTCAGGATTAATTGTAATAGGAGTCAAAGGATTAACAAGAATGGGAGTAGGAACTAAAACATTAATAGTATTATTAGATACTAGTTGGATAAAAAATATGACAAAAGCAGTATTAGGAAACATAGAAGTAGATATGAATAGTAATACAGGATTATTCTATTATTCACCTAATATACTTAAGTCTGTTAATGATTTAGAAAAATTAAAAATAGGAATACATACTAAAGGATATGAAGATTATGAAGGAGATAATTTAAATATTACAATAGGATATTTAGGAAGAGCAAGTAATAAGTCAGGAAATAGATACAAAATAAATACTGATACAATTATAAATGGGTTATCCACTAAAGGAATTAGAATGATAAAACCAGAAATAATAGACCCCACTAGATTAGCAGGATTAGGATGGAATTTAGAAAGATTTGTAGAAATAAATACAAAGAAAATAGTAATGATACCAGAAAGTAGTTCTATAGATGTAGATTTAAACAGAAATCAAAGTATAAGATTTGATAATTTTGTAGAACAAAGAGGAGCAGAAAACTTAGAATTAGATAGTGATGAGGAGTCAATAGAACAAAATATACCCACAATAGGAAGAAGATAGGAAATGTCAATAAATACAGATTTTAACGCACATAGAGAAATAATTAATAATTTGAATAGAATAACTTTAGATAAGAGAATAAATATAGTAGCCTTTAGGAATATGATAGTAATTGAAATAGAAAGGTTAGAAAGACAGTTAGAACACATAGCACAAAATAATATATTTAGAAATAGAGTTGAAGTACGATTAATCTTATTAAAACTAATAGAAAATTGGTTAAAACACAGTCTTGTAGCTTGTAGATTATAGAATAATAAAATAGAAGAAAAACAAAAATTAGAAGAGTTATATAGTAAATATCCAGGATATGATTGGAAAGTAAATTTCTTAGAAATACCAGACATAGATGACTATAGTTTATTCATAGATACAGTATATGGAGATGACTATCCTAAAATAGAAAATAATAATAAAGAATATAAAATGATAAAAAATATAAAAGATGTAGAATTAGTAAGAAGAGAAAATATAGTAATAAATGAAGAAAAAACATAAAACAAAGAAATATTAGTAGAAGACATAGACTTATTAGAAATCCTTAGAAATGGAGTAAATACAGAAGAATATATATTACCTTTAGAAGAAATAGATATTCCAAAATATGATGAGTATATAGAAGATAAAATACTAGCAAGTACGTCTTCAGGAGTAATAGATAGTCCAAGAAATGTACCACCAATAGAAGTCCAACCTAGTAAAACTTTTCCTGCAGCAGATAGTCAAAATATTAGAATATGCCCACCAGAAATAAAAAGTAAAGGATATAGTAGAAAATTTCCCTATGAACAAATAACTTTACCATCAGCTTAGCAAATAGTGGTAGTATGTTAGTATTAAGTAATTATCATCCTCAATTATGGGAGGAAGTAATAGCAAAATGGGAGTCTAGTACTATATTACACTTAAGTACATTTAATTTTATAGATAATCAAGAAAAATGTTAATTATTTAGAAAATTTATTAGGAGAAGTAGCAAAACTATATTTCCAATCTTGGAAAAAAGATTATAGTGAGGCATATAGAATATTAGTAGCTAATGCTAGATGTAACAGAAAACATAACTAGTCAAATTAGGCAAATGATTCTAGGTTATGATAGATATAGAGGCAATACAGAAATGCAAAATAGAGTTTTACAAGACTTAGAAAGGTTACACGTAGATAATATGACGCAAATTAAAGATTTTAGTAACGAATACCTTAATTTAGCTAGTAAGACAGGAAAAGCCTTTACAGATGATCAACTCAGTAGTAAATATTTTTTAAAATTACCACCACCCTTTAATACTATATTAGCAGAAGAATGGAATAAAAAACATGGAACGATCATTTCAGATAGAAATAGCACCTAGAATAATATTTATATTTGAATATTTAAAAAATCAATGTATAGTAAATGAAGTAGCTAGACAAGTCAAAAGTTATAATTACTGTAAAAATGTATATATACTAGAGATATATAAATAGGATAGGAAAAAGAAGTATTTTAGAAAAGCTACTAATTATAGAAAAGGAATACCTAGAAAAAATATATTAGTAAATTTAAAAATAAAAAAACCCCCTATTAAGAAATGTAAATGTTTTATATGTGGACAGATAGGACATTATGCTAGAGAAATGTAGAAATAAAAGTGGAGATTTAGAAAGAATGATTGTATATAGAGAATTAGAATTAGAAGATGAATTTGATATAATAAGTATAAATGGTAGTGAAAATAGTAATGATAGTGATGTATTAAGTATATGTGATAATAATGAAGAAATAGAAAATCAAGAAAACTTTGAAGAACAATTAAGATTATTAACAATATGAGTTGATTAGCAAATAAATTGTCAAGATTAGTATGCAATACAGTAGTATAGACTACATAGTAGAAATGTAATTCTCATGTGGAAATGTAATTCTGCATAGTAGAAATGTAATCCTCATATAGCAACAGTAACTGCATTACATAAATTTGCATAGTGGTTTCGTACAAAATTCAAATTTGTTGTGGGTACCAATGCAAATTAGGAGCCCACTAACATATATTCTTTCATGCATAAGTAGACAGAGTAGACACAGTAGAAAGATTTTTAAAACTAATTTATTTTTATTATTTGATTCTTTTTGCAGAAATGGCAGGAATCATTACAAACCCCAAATGCCTTTTTCTTAGGCCCATACACTTTAAAATCTTTTCCTTCTGGAACAAATCTCTCATTCAGAGCAAAAGCCCAATTAAAGCCGAACAAAAATGCCTGGTTGATAATTTGTGGAACACAAACCCAAAAACCAAACCAGACACACTTCATGCTTTATGTTGTTATCTTGATCTCAAAAATCAAGAAGAACACTTAAGTCAATGCTTTTGCCTCCTCAGCATATTAACCTATCACCTCAGACCCCTCAGGCCCTTCAACATGAGGTTAATATGTTAAAAAGTGAAGTGAGCTCAAAAAATGAAAAAAAATAAAATAATTGAGTGAAAAAATAGATAAAAATAGAAAAAGAGCTCAAAGAGTAAAAAGAAAAAGAGAGAGAAATGATTGTTTATTTTGAAAAAGAGGAAAAAGAAAAGAAACAAAAAATGATGACTCTTCCCTACCTAGGACCTTATCTAGAAAAGAAGATACTTTTTTTATCTCTTTTCTGAAAAAATTGCTGATATGATCTATTACCAAGAGAAAATAAAAAATCTAGTTTATCAACATGATACAGACGTTCTGGGTACAAATGTTTTATACTATCAAAGTAGAGAACATGAGAAGACCAAAGCCTGTGACTGCAAAGAAGGCTTTGTTTTCTACAGGATGGCTATACATCTTCCTCTGTGGGATCCACTTGAAGAAATATATGGGTTTCAACAGAATGATGGAGATGGGATATGTCTACAGAATCATTGTTACTAAAGTAGAACAAGTCAGAAGATTCGTAGAACCATATTCCTGGAGGCTTGCACATGTATTATACACCCTTTTTGAGAAAAACAAATGTCCTTCGGGTTATATCAATTTAAGGGTAAGATCAATCCCTGCCTCCTATAGCAATGGTTATCCTGAAAGAAGCTAGGTCAGAAGTATTAATTGAATGTTGTCCCTTCTCTAAACCAGCAATGGTCAGAATACCCAGGGACTACATACCTCAATGCTCTGCTTCTACAGATGAGTGTATTTCCAGAGCAAGAGTCTTTCTACAAGCTACACAGCTTAACAAGACTTGGACTCACTCATCCTCCTTAGTCTTTGAAGAAAGGAATCTCAAAGTATTTTGTTCACAAACCAAGTGCTATGTTCCTTTCCTCAGCCATATCATAGAAGACCCCATAAAAGTCCGCCATTACCAAGATGTTCATGCAGGATGAACTCTGGTATGATAGGAGACTATGGGAATTCTCAAGAAGACTATGGAGACATAGAAGATGACATTGAAGATTTAATTGACCTAGATGAATGATGGAAGAGCTCAGAATGGCAGACAACTTTTAAAAGATTCCTGCAGCCACCTGCTCTCACTTTATTGTCTTTTCTAATTATTTGTTTAACTTTTTTGTAACCATAGTTTACTTTCTGCAACTAACTATAGTTTCTTTTTGTAACTATAGTTTCTTTTAGTTTACTAGAGTTTACTTTTTTTAACCATAGTTTCTTTTTGAAAAGTAACCATGGTTCTATCTAACCATGAGTCACTTTTAGAGTTGTATATAAACCCTTTAATTCTTTCAATGAAGGCAGATCGAAAGACATTCACAACAAAAATTCTCTTCTCATTTTCTCAGCAAAAATTTTATTTCTAATTTTACAACATATTTTAATAAGGTAGAGAGTCCCTCCCTTATTGATCTTATTCCTAATCCCCAACGCCGTTGATCCTATTCCGGTTGTTGGTTTCTTTTAAAAACTTTGGTAAATTTATTTTCTGCAAAAATTTAATTGTGAATAGTAGTTGTTAGAATGATAGGTTAGAAACACTATTCATCAGAAATAGTAGTAGGTTGTTAGATTCAGAGGAGTGAAATGAATTAAAAAAAATCTTATATCTCCTCTTCTCTTCTCCTCAGAAAAGCTTCCAATAACCCCTTAGTTTGATACTTCAGCGGGTTATTCTGCGGCTCTTCTGATTCTCGTACCTCGCCCCTAAATTGGTATCAGAGCAAAACTATAATCTAAGTAAAAATAGTTAAGCCTTTATGATTAAGCAAATCTTTCTGAAAACTTGATTTAGGTTAAGAAACTCTTATAGAGGTAAAGCTGAAGTACTAGGCAGAAGCTTGGAGGCTGATAAGACCTAGGTGTAGGTGAAAACTTGCGGAGTCTATTAACTTAATATCATGACCAGTAAGGAAGAAAGAGGTACTTCATAGGCTTGACTATCTAAACTTAGAACATAAAACAAACTTAAGTGAATATAGTTAAGTCTTTATGATTAAGCAAATTTTCCTGAAAACTTGATTTAAGTTAAAAAACTCTTATAGAGGTAAGCTGAAGTACTAGGCAGAAGCTGAGGATGCTGATAAGACCTAGGTGTAGGTGAAAACTTGCGGAGTCTATTAACTTAATATCATGACCAGTAAGGAAGAAGAGGTACTTCATAGGCTTGACTATTTAAACTTAGAAACAGGAGAATACCAAAGGAAGAGGACTGTAGATAAATTAAATTTAGTTTGTTTTTCTAAAGAAAATTATAAACATAAATTTCACTCTGAAGATCTGCAACTGAATACTATTTCTGATGTTTATTATGAAATAGAAAATCAAGATAACTTTGAAGAACAATTAAGATTGTTAATAATATGAGTTGGTTAGCAGAAAAAGCTTACCATTAAAATGCGTAGAATGTAACCATAGTTGGGCTAGTACTTATAAGGAAAAATGTTTTTATTGTAACATAATAATAACAAAAAAACTATAGAAAATGTGAAAAGTGTGAGTTAATATGTTGTCCTATGGATATAGCAAGATTTAATGAAATAATAGATTATGGAGATAAAGAAAAAATTGACACCCAAACAAAGAAAATAATGATATAGAATTTCTTAAATTAGAAAATAATTATTTAAAAGAAAAAATAAAGAAGTTAGAAAAGGAATTATCTGAGTTAAAATTAGAAAAAGAATTAGAAACAAGTAGATTAGAACAAAGAATAAATGATTTAGAAAGAAATCATAAATTAAAACAAATAAATGAAGATGATGAAATAGAAATAATAGCAAGTAATACCGTAAGACCTGCTTCATTAATAAATATTTTATTAAATTGTCAAGTAGCTGTAGAAGTAAATAATAAACAATATAATTTAAATGTTATAATAAATACTGGAGCTAGTAAATGTGCTGTAGATGAAAAAGCTTTGCCAATAGAATGTTTTGAAAAATTACCTACAGCAGTAAGAATAGCAAGAGTAAATAGTGTAACACAAAGCTTCTTAAAAGTAAAAACAGGAAGTTATTTAATATTTAAAACTCAAAAATATTTATTACTATTCTGTTATGCTTTACCTTTAGAAATTCATGATAGAACTCAATAATTATAGGAATGAATTTTATTTATAGTATGCAAGGAGGAATTACAATAGAAAATGGAAGAGTAACTTTCTTTAAAAAGACAGAAACAATAGAAACTTCACCTATTAGTAAACCTTTGGAATTAAAAATATTTGAAGAACAAATAGAATGTGATAAGATAGAAATAGAAGAACATTATAGAATCAGATGTAATATTATATAATTATGGAAATCTAGAGTCTAAATTACATAACTTATTTAGAACCACTAATGAGAAGGTTAGAAGATTTATTAGTATTAGGAGAAAATCCCTTTAGCTTTATGGAATAAAAATAAGATAACATGCAAATTAGATATAATAAATCCAGACTTAACAATACAAGATAAGCCTATAATTCCTGATCCTAGAACTAAAGAAGAATATGCTAGACATATTGATGAATTACTAAAAGGAAACTAATTAGACACTCCAAAGAGTAGACATAGAACAACAGCTTTTATAGTACAAAAACATAGTGAAATAGTTAGAGGAAAAAGTAGAATGGTTTTTAATTATAAAAGATTAAATGATAATACATATAAAGACCAGTATACATTACCAGGAATAGATTATTTATTATTAAAAATTAAAGATAAAGAAATATATAGTAAATTTGATTTAAAATCAGGATTTCATCAAGTAGCAATGCATCCAGATAGTATAGAATGGACAGCTTTTACTTCACCCTTAGGACAGTATGAATGGTTAGTATGCCTTTTGGATTAAAAAATGCACCTAGTATATTTCAAAGAAAAATGGATAATATATTTAGACATTTAGATGACTTTTATAATATGTTACATAGATGATATTTTAATATTTAGTGATAATATAGCTCAACATATAAACATTTAAAAGAATTTTTTAATATTTGTGAAAAAGAAGGTCTAATATTATCTAAAACTAAATTAAAATTAGGACAACCAAGGATAGAATTTTTAGGATTAGAAATAGGAAAAGGAATAATTAAAGTTACAGCCCCACATAATTAAAAAGTTATAGATTTTAATGAAGAAATAAATACTAAAAAAGAATTAGAAAGTTTCTTAGGACTATTAAACTATACAAGGAATTATGTACCAAATTTAGGAAAATTAACAGGACCCTTTTATAATAAACTTAAAGTAGGAGGAGAAATTAGGTTTAATAGTGAAGACAAAAAATTATTAAAACAAATAAAAAACATAATAGATACATTTACCAGATTTAGAATTACCACCAAAAAATAGTTATATAATAATAGAAACTAATGGTAGCTTAGAAGGATGGGGAGGAATTTTAAAATGGAAACCTAATAAAGAAGATCCCCGTAAGTTTAGAAAAATTAAGTAGATATACTAGTGGAAAATATAGAACTAAAGTAACTAGTATAGATGCAGAAATATTAGCATGTATAAATACTTTAGAAAAATTTAAAATATTTATATTTGATAAATTAGAATATACACTTAGAACAGATTGTAATGCAATAGTAAATTCTATAATAAAATAAATTCTAGTAAATTAAGTACAAATAGATGGATAAAATTTATAGATTATTTAAAGATTACTGGTGTAGAATGTAAAATAGAACATGTAAAAGCTAATGAAAATTTTCTTGCAGATAAATTATCAAGATTATTATGTAATAAATAGTATAGATTGCATAGTAGAAATGTAATTCTCATGTAGAAATGTAATTCTCATAGTAGAAATGTAATTCTGCATGTAGAAAGTAAATTGCATTGCATTCATGCATAGTGGCTTTGTACAAAATTCAAATTTGTTGTGGGTACCAATGCAAATTAGGAGCCCACTAAGCCCACTAACATATTCTTTCATGCATAAGTAGACAGAGTAGACACAGTAGAAAGATTTTTAAAACTAATTTATTTTTTATTATTTATTCTTTTTGCAGAAATGGCAGGATCATCATCACAAACCCCAAATGCCTTTTTCTTCGGCCCATACACTTTAAAATCTTTTCCCTCTGGAACAAATCTCTCATTCAGAGCAAAAGCCCAATTAAAGCCTGAACAAAAATGCCTGGTTGATAATTTGTGGAACACAAACCCAAAAACCAAACCAGACACACTTCATGCTTTATGTTGTTATCTTGATCTCAAAAATCAAGAAGAACACCTTAAGTCATGCTTTTGCCTCCTCAGCATATTAACCTATCACCTCAGACCCCTCAGGCCCTTCAACATGAGGTTAATATGTTAAAAAGTGAAGTGAGCTCAAAAAATGAAAAAATAAAAGAATTGAGTGAAAAAATAGAAAAGATAGAAAAAGAGCTCAAAGAGAAAAAAGAAAAAGAGAGAGAAATGATTGTTTATTTTGAAAAAGAGGAAAAAGAAAAGAAACAAAAAATGATGACTCTTCCCTACCTAGGACCTTATCTAGAAAAGAAGATACTTTTTTATCTCTTTTCTGAAAAAATTGCTGATATGATCTATTACCAAGAGAAAATAAAAAATCTAGTTTATCAGCATGATACGGATGTTCTGGGTATAAATGTTTTATACTATCAAAGTATAGAACATGAGAAGACCAAAGCCTGTGACTGCAAAGAAGGCTTTGTTTTCTACAGGATGGCTATACATCTTCCTCTGTGGGATCCACTTGAAGAAATATATGGGTTCAACAGAATGATGGAGATGGGATATGTCTACAGAATCATTGTTACTAAAGTAGAACAAGTTAAAAGATTCGTAGAACCTATTCTGGAGGCTTGCACATGTATTATACACCCTTTTTGAGAAAAACAAATGTCCTTCGGGTTATATCAATTTAAGGGTGAGATCAATCCCTGCCTCCTATAGCAACGGATATCCTGAAGAAGCTAGGTCAGAAGTATTAATTGAATGTTGTCCCTTCTCTAAACCAGCAATGGTCAGAATACCTAGGGACTACATACCTCAATGCTCTGCTTCTACAGATGAGTGTATTTCCAGAGCAAGAGTCTTTCTACAAGCTACACAGCTTAACAAGACTTGGACTCACTCATCCTCCTTAGTCTTTGAAGAAAGGAATCTCAAAGTATTTTGTTCACAAACCAAGTGCTATGTTCCTTTCCTCAGCACATCATAGAGGACCCCATAAAAGTCCGCCATTACCAAGATGTTCATGCAGGGATGAACTCTGGTATGATAGGAGACTATGGGAATTCTCAAGAAGACTATGGAGACTTAGAAGATGACATTGAAGATTTAATTGACCTAGATGAATGATGGAAGAGGACAGAATGGCCGACAACTTTTAAAAGATTCCTGCAGCCACCTGCTCTGCACTTTATTGTCTTTTCTAATTATTTGTTTAACTTTTTTGTAACCATAGTTTACTTTCTGCAACTAACTATAGTTTCTTTTTGTAACTATAGTTTCTTTTATAGAGTTTACTTTTTTGTAACCATAGTTTCTTTTGAAAAGTAACCATGGTTCTATCTAACCATGAGTCACTTTTAGAGTTGTATATAAACCCTTTGATATTTCAATGAAGGCAATCGAAGCATTCAACAAAATTCACAAAATCTCTCTTCTTATTCTTCTCTCAGCAGGTAAAGTTTTAATTTACAACATATTTCAATAAGGTAGAGAGTCCCTCCCTTATTTGATCTTATTCCTAATCTCCAACGCCGTTGATCCTATTCCGGTTGTTGGTTTCTTTTAAAAAACTTTGGTAAATTTATTTTCTGCAAAAATTTAATTGTGAATAGTAGTTGTTAGAATGATAGGTTAGAACACTATTTATCAGGAATAGTAGTAGGTTGTTAGATTCAGAGGAGTGAAATGAATTAAAAAAATATTTCTTAATCATCTTTACCCCTCTTCTCTTCTCCTCAGAAAAGCTTCCCAATAACCCCGTATTTGTGCATTCAGCGGGTTATTCTGCGGCTCTTCTAATTCTCATACCTCGCCCTCTTTGTTCTACAAAATTATTAAATCTTATACTTTGATTTCCATTTAAATCTACATATATAGAACTACTTTCTGGTATCATTACTGTGTTTTCTTTGTATTATTTCTACAAATCTTTCTAAAGGATCATCACAAACCGCAAATGCCTTTTTCTTTCATGCATAAGTAGCCATTAGTGGGCTCCTAATTTGAATTGGTACCCACAACAAAATTTGAATTTTGTACAAAGTCACTATGCAAATTTATGTAATGCAGTTACTGTTGCTATATGAGGATTACATTTCTACTATGCAGAATTACATTTCTATATGAGAATTACATTTCTACTATGCAGAATTACATTTCTACATGAGAATTACATTTCTACTATGCAGTCTATACTACTGTATTACATACTAATCTTGACAATTTATCTGCTAATCAACTCATATTGTTAATAATCTTAATTGTTCTTCAAAGTTTTCTTGATTTTCTATTTCTTCATTATTATCACATATACTTAATACATCACTATCATTACTATTTTCACTACCATTTATACTTATTATATCAAATTCATCTTCTAATTCTAATTCTTTATATACTGTCATTCTTTCTAAATCTCCTCTTTTATTTCTACATTCTCTAGCATAATGTCCTATCTGTCCACATATAAAACATTTACATTTTTTAATTGGAGGTTTTTTATTTTTAAATTTACTAACATGATTTTTCCTAGGTATTCCTTTTCTATAATTAGTAGCTTTTCTAAAATACTTCTTTTTTCTATCTTGTTTATATATTCCTGGTATATATACATTTTTACAGTAATTATAACTTTTAACTTGTCTAGCTACTTCATTTACTATACATTGATTTTTTAAATATTCAAATGTAAATATTATTCTAGGTGCTATTCCTATCTGAAATGTGTACCATGTTTTTTATTCCATTCTTCTGCTAATATTGTATTAAAAGGTGGTGGTAATTTTAAAAAGTATTTACTACTTAGTTGATCATCTGTAAAAGCTTTTCCTGTTTTACTTGCTAAATTAAGATATTCATTACTAAAATCTTTAATTTGAGTCATATTATCTATATGTAACCTTTCTAAATCTTGTAAAGCTCTATTCTGCATTTCTGTATTACCTCTATATTGATCATATCCTAAAATCATTTGTCTAATTTGACTAGTTATATTTTCTGTACATCTGCATTAGCTACTAATACTCTATATGCATTACTATAATCTTTTTTCCAAGATTGAAAATATAGTTTTGCTACTTCTCCTAATAAGTTTTCTACATAATTAACCTTTTCTTGATTATCTATAAAATTAAATGTGCTTAGATGTAATATAGTACTAGATTCCCATTTTGCTATTACTTCTTCCCATAATTGAGGATGATAATTACTTAATACTAACATACTTCCACTATTTGCTAGAGCTGATGGTAATGTTATTTGTTCATAGGAGAATTTTCTACTGTATCCTTTACTTTTTATTTCTGGTGTACATATTCTTATACTTTGATCATTTGCTGCAGGAAAAGTTCTACTAGGTTGCACTTCTATTGGTGGTAAATTTCCTGAGCTATCCACTACTCTCTGAAGATGTACTTGCTAATATTTTATCTTCTATATAATTATCATATTTTGGAATATCTATTTCTTCTAAGGGTAATATATATTCTTCTGTATTTATTCCATTCCTAGAGAATCTCTAATAAATCTATATCTTCTTCTATGTTCCTAATACTCTTTTGTCATATTTTTTATCCATCTAGTATCTAATATACTATTAATCTTTGTTCTACTCCATTCTGTTAATCTTTTATCTATTACTATTAATCCTGATGTACTAATTTTTACCTTCATTTTATTTTCTAATTGTTTGCGATAATCTATCTCTATACGGTATCTATAAATAGGCTCATCTACTACACTTAATGGTATTTCTAAGAAACTTTTATTTCAAAGCATAGCTCTAGATATTTACTATACTAATTCTCTAATTTCTGATTTATATCTTCATTGATTTATGATTTGGAAGCTACAAGACTATGTTTTCTAAGTCTAGTTTTCTATCTAATCTTAATAAAGTTATTCTTACTCTATCTCTGTCTTCTAAATATATTATCTGTGCTATATGTTCTAATTGCTTTCTAACTATCTATTTCATTACTATCCTATCTCTAGTTATATTACCTTGCTATCATATATTTGTAGTAGTATTGCTTCTTCTAAGAGACATTATTAATTTATTCCCACTTTTTCCATACTAACATTTTTCCTGATGATTTTTCCTACTACTGGTTTAGTTCCTAATGATAAGTTTGCTAACTGACTACTAATGTTTTCTACTGTCTTAACAAATAAGGGATCTTGACTTTTATTTGGTAATTTTTTCTAAACTATGTTCTAAGGCTAATAATTTCTTATTAATACCTAATAATAAAGATATTATTGTATTATTTTGTCTAATAATAGTTTTATAAGGTATTCCTGCTATGGATCCTAAACTATTTGATCATTACTAAATCCTATGGCTGGATTTGCTATTTCATTTTCAGTAATTTCTAAACTATTTAAGTAAAAAGGGTCTTTTTCTAGACTCATCCTGTTAGTGTTTTTAATTTTTCATTTAAAATTATTACTTTTTCTTCTAACCCTGTCATTTTTAATTTTAATTTATCTAATTTTTCTAATACTCTATCTTCTATTTTTGCTAGATAATTTATTAGTTTTTTCTTAATTCTAAATTATTTTGTATTATTCTAATACTTTCTATTAAAGTATCTATTTTTACCCTTTGTTTCTGTAATATATTTAAATAAGCTTTAAATATTATATCATGAGACTGACTAATTGCGATTTGGTTGTGTAAAATATGATAAGCAACATCAGAAATAGTATTCAGTTGTAGATCTTCAGAGTGAAATTTATGTTTATAATTTTCTTTAGAAAAACAAACTAAATTTAATTTATCTACAGTCCTCTTCCTTTGGTATTCTCCTGTTTCTAAGTTTAGATAGTCAAGCCTATGAAGTACCTCTTCTTCCTTACTGGTCATGATATTAGGTTAACAAACTCCGCAAGTTTTCACCTACACCTAGGACTTATCAGCATCCAAGCTTCTGCCTAGTACTTCAGTTTACCACTATAAGAGTTTATTAAGCCTAAATCAAGTTTTCAGGATGATTTGCTTAATCATAAAGACTTAACTATTTTTACTTAGACTTAGTTTTGCTCTGATACCAATTTTAGGGCGAGGTACAAGAATCAGAAGAGCCGCAGAATAACCAGTAGAAGGGGTTATCAGAAGCTTTCTGGGAGGAGAAGAGAAGAGACTCTTTTTTTTTATTTCACTCCTCTGAATCTAACAACCTACTACTATTTCTGATGAATAGTGTTTAGCCTACCATTCTAACAACTACTATTCACAATTAAATTGCAGAAATAATTTACCAAAGTTTTTAAAAGAAACCAACAACCAGAATAGGATCAACGACGTTGGGGATTAGGAATAAAATCAATAAGGGAGGGACTCTCTACCTTAGTTGAAATATGTTGTAAAATTAAGAAATAAAAGATCGAAGCATTCAGCAACAAAAATTCTTTTTCTTCATTTTCTCTCACAACGCCGTTGATCTTATTCCGGTTGTTGGTTTCTTTTAAAAACTTTGGTAAATTTATTTTCTACAAAAATTTAATTGTGAATAGTAGTTGTTAGAAATGATAGGTTAGAACACTATTTATCAGGAATAGTAGTAGATTGTTAGATTCAGAGAGAGTGAAATGAATTAAAAAAAATTGACACCAACAAGAAAATAAAGATATAGAATTTCTAAAATTAGAAAATAATTATTTAAAAGAAAAAATAAAGAAGTTAGAAAATGAATTATCTGAGTTAAAATTAGAAAAAGAATTAGAAACAACATATTTCAATAAGGTAGAGAGTCTCTCCCTTATTGAGCTTATTCCTAATCCCCAACGCCGTTGATCCTATTCCGGTTGTTGGTTTCTTTTAAAAACTTTGGTAAATTGATTTTCTGCAAAATTTAATTGTGAATAGTAGTTGTTAGAAATGATAGGTTAGAAACACTATTCATCAGAATAGTAGTAGGTTTTTAGATTCAGAGGAGTGAAATGAATTAAGAAAAATATATTTCTTAATCATCTTTACCCCTTTTCTCTTCTCCTCAGAAAAGCTTCCCAATAACCTCTTATTTGTACATTCAGCGAGTTATTATGCGGCTCTTCTGATTCTCGTACCTCATACCCCATTCTGGGAGCTTACGGAACATCCCTGCAGGAGTGGAGGAAGTGCCAGCCATATTTAGCAGTGCATGGACCAACATTTGGGGAACGACTGGAACATCCCCGCAGGCGTAGCAGTTGTCAGGGCGCATTTTGCAGTGCACAGGATGAACTTTGGGGAGCAACCGGAACATCCCTGCTGGTGCAGCAGAAGTGTTGGCTGCATTCAGTAGTGCACGGGATGAATGTTGGGAGCGATCGGAACATCCCCGTGGGTGCAACATCGGCATGGGAGTGCATTCGGCAGTGTGTAGGATGAACTTCCAAAGTGACTGGAACATCCCTGCCGGCAGCACGGCAGAGGCTTCGGGTGCGTTTGGCAGTGTGCAGGACAAATTTATGGGAGCGACTTGAACATCCCTGTGGGTGCAGCAACGGCACTTGCATTTGGCAGTGCGTGGAACGAACTTCCAAGAGCAACCGGAACATCTCCGTGGGTGTGGAAGAGGCATCGGGTACATTTTGTGGTGTGCAGGACAAACTTCCGGGGCAACGAGCAACTCCATGGGTGCAACATTGGCATGGGGTGTGTTTGGCAGCGTGTGGGAGGAACTTCTGGAGCTACCAGAACATCCTTACGAGCACGGAAGTGGCATTGGGCACATTTGGCAGTGTGCAGGATGAACTTCTGGGAGTGACTAGTATATCCCCGCAGATGCAGCAGAGGTGTCGGGCGCATTCAGCAGTGCACAGGATGATCTTCTGGGAGCTGCCGGAACAATCCCCTGGGCATGGTAGAGGCTTCTGATGCGTTGGACAGTGTGCAAGACGAACTGCCAGGACCAACCAGAACATAACTGCAGGCATGGCCAAGGCATCAAGCACTTTTGAAATGTATGGGATGAGCTTCCGGGGGCAATGGGAAGATCCCTGTAGGCATGGCAGAGATTTTGTGTGCAGTGGGCAGTACGCGGGACAAACTTCCAGGAGCGACCAAAACATCCCTGCAGGTGCAGCAGAGGCTTCGGGAAGATTGGGCAGTGTGTGGGATGAACTTTCACTAGTGACCGGAACATCCTTGAGGGCGCGGCAGAGGCGTTGGACGCATTCATGTTATAGACCTTTGGAGGCAATGGGAGTGTAAGCGAATGTGCACGAGGTGCCAAGCAGCAAGAGAAGCAGCAACAGGTCAGAATGTGCGCACAATAAGCTTGCACGCAGCATGCAGTGAAGCATGGCCAGATCTGACTCTGTCCTAACTGACTGCAGAAATCCAAGCCAAGAAGAACACCAGCATTGGCAAGACACACATAATGCAACCTTGAGAAGGATATGGATGGCAGGAAGAACTCCAGCAGCAGCAGGACGTCATCACAGTACTTCAACAAGATGATCACGTCAAAGAGAGTCTTGGAATGGAAAGGACACGCCATATGGAAGTCCTAATCCTAGAAGGAAACAACAAGATGAAGGTCAGCAGCTGTAGGAAAGGAGATAAGATAAGGACAGAAAGGTTTAGTCAAATTAGGAATTCTAGTCTAAGTAGAAATTCAATAAAGATCAAGAATCCTAGCAGGATTAGGAAATATTGGGATAAGGTTTATCTTGATAATGTTTTATTGTCTTAGAAAACCTTGTTGACTTAGGGAAACATAACCTAAGTGGACAAGGAACCTAAGTACTAGTTGATTTAGGATAAGGCTGTCTAATAGTATAAATACTGCCAATTATTTATGAACAGAACCATATGCTCCGAATTTGTATGCTTTCATTCATTAATCAAGAATCAAGGTTAGCATTCTTGCTTCTATTCTTATTTATATTTCGGTTACCTTTCAAGAGTTGTCTTGAGATAACTTGGGCTTAAGACAAGGTGAAGAATTGTCTTCCTTGCTTAAGAGCTTAGGTTGAAGTTAAGAGTTTTCTTCTTCAACCAAGGCTATGAGTGTTTGTGGCATCAAAAGTTTTGTAAACAGGAGTGTTGTTTTCAATTGCCTAATCACTCAGATTTCTACGTATTCGTATAGATTAATTTAAGTATATTATAAATAATCTAGTAAAGACAACTTAGGGCGGAAACGGTAAAATCAATAATACAGACACAAACACTCAGAATCAAATAGTGTAGCAGGCAAGGTGTAGCGACGTATCGGTGGCTTTTCGGAAGTATCTGTTTGATTTTGAAAAGGCCACCATTACATTTGTGCCTTTATAGAGGTGTCGAAATTTGGAAGTCTGAACGGCGAAAGGGTCGCACCGGCAACAATTCCGCACTGTGCCATACTGCACAAAAGCTCTACAAAGGTATGGAAAGACTAGAAAAACATGACCCTTTAAGTCGAGTCACTGAGGTTTGAGTGTGGTGAACGACCAAGCTGTCGCTCGTTAAGCTGGACAACTTTGCAGCTGAACACTTGCGTATGGCCCACATCTTCTGTGGCGTTGCTGTATAGTGTCGTCGGGCTCGCGCAATTTGGTGTTTCCGGGTTTGCTAGATGGAACTTTTCTATGTACCACCGGAACATCCTTTAAGGCGTTGCGGGCGAGTGTTGAGTGTGCGTTGGTGCATGTCCTTGAGGAGAGTGAAATAGCCGAGACAATACACGGTGGACTCTGGTGTATGAGTTGCAAAGGGGCGTCCGGGTCACGTTTCAGGTGCTAAATTGCGCGAGATGCACACGATCTGGGAACGACTTCGCAAAACAACAGGCACACAATCCACTTACGGGCACAGCAGCAGCTATCAAGGGCAAGCAGACTAGTCATCAGTGCAGCATGGGTGAACTTTGACGTTTGGGTCAGCAACTAACCGGTTCACGATTATACATACAAGGAATGATGATGTCAATTAGCGTATGGAGTTGTATATGGACCTGAGGTTAATTCATTATAATTAATAAATAAATAACTGAAGATTTTAATCTCCCTTTTAGAAAGCGAGTCTAAAATACTTAATACCATGTCTCATTTTATACAAATTTTAAAGTTGCTTACAAGGGTGGAACAATTATTTTAAAGTTGTATTTCAATTTCAATCCATGGCAATAACAAATTTTTTTTAAAAATTTTTTTTTTTTATTTTAATTAAATCAAGATTATATTATATTAATTATTATTATTAGGTTTTAGAAAATATTTCACTAAAAACTTTATAAACATAAAAACTAATATTTGATTATTGAATACTTAATTCTGTATTTGTATGGCAATACGCATGTTACGAACGTAGAAACTTAAAAATTAATTTTTAAACTTGTAATTACATAAAATCAAAATTTTTGTGAAACATATTTTTTTTTAATATTAATTTATTTTTTTTTTTTTTTATTATTTTTTTTGAAAACAAATTGACTAAAATTCGTTCATTTAAAAAAGTTTTCAACATGTTCAAATAAGCATGAAGACATTTTAAGTTAACTCCCCAATTAACTAAAATTTTAAAAAATTATGAATTTTAGTTACGCATATTTTCGGTAAGAAAAAAATTTTAATTTTTTTTTAAAAAAAACTCAAATAATTTTAGAGCACAATGTCATAATTTTCAAGATTGAAATTCTTTACAAACTCATATTCTACGTTATTTAAATATTTATATATACAAAAATAACACTATAATAATGGATAATGTTTTGTATCTAGCGCACTTTGCACTCTTGACATGAAGTTGAGCAATAAAACACACTTTGGGTCAATCATCACTCTCCTTGAGTACAATATTTCCAGAAATAACTGACACAGACATAGACCCATTACAATGCTACTTGCTTATCCTTTGATACTCTTACGGATCAGACAGTAATGATTGCTCCTTATTCTCCCCACAACCTAACAACCCCAACCGACAACGCCACAACAATACGTTTCACGGTGGGGGCCTGGACAAGTAACCAAAAAACATGAAAGAAAAAGAAAAAAAAAAAAAAAAAAAAAAAAAAAAGAAGAGAAAAATCTTGACATCCACGATTCTTGGATGTTCCTATTAAAAACTTTCCCATCTTTTCGTGTTTTCTTTAAAACCATGTGAATGAGGAAGAAATTTATATGCATCTCTTTCCCTGGTTTAGTGTTTTCTTCTCTGGTGTGCCCTTTTCCTTCTCCGTCGCATGGACAGCGCAACCCCCCCTTGCCCTGCTCCTTGCCCTTACCGCTTTTTCTGTTCATCTCTTTGCTTGCTCTGATCTTCTTTTTTCATTCTTTTTGTTTCTTCTTTCTCTAGTCAGACTTATTTCTTTCGCTTCGAACCTGCAAGACTCAGTAACGCCACACTTGACATTACATTTACAAAATTACGATAGTCTTTGCTTTGAGTATCATTATTTTATTTTATTGGTAACTTTCATAATCATAACACATGTTTGACACCGGGCTGTGAGAAAATGTAATTACTACTACTATTGCCAATTTTTCATTTCCGAAGAGTATCCTGTCTTTGTCTTTTCACATTCCAGACAGAGTGAAGAAGATTCTCTTCTGTATTAGCTTACTTGAAGGATCTTAACAATCAATGAGCAAACAGTATTAGCCGTAAGTTAAAATAATACTGTTTATAATTTGTAACTCAGGTATGTACCAATGTTCTAAGTGTGATCGATTTTAAGAATAAATTACTGTGCTTAGAGTTTCAGGTTTTACACACACACACATAATACAGCTAAGCCAGCAATGTTCTCGGCCCTCCTATAGTCTAAACAGTATGGACAAAATAACTTCAATTATCAAGTATATCAGCGGCCAATGGTGTGGCTTCAAAATTCAATGGAAAAGACATGTGCAATTATGCAGCTAAATGGCTTTGCATGATAACATAATTGAGTATTTCATTGTGAATGGAAAGAGCAATAATGCAGCAAAATGGTATTGCATGATAATATTGTTTTGTGAAAGACCCTCAAACACATGCTATTTTTTGGAAAAATTTGAAACAAAGGCAGAGATGGGGCATTTTCAAATGAGCAGCCTAAGGAACTGAGCAATAAAGCAACACTTCGGCAGCCAGAAGTGAGTGTCTTCTTCGGAACTTTTGCTGGTGAAGCATCTTGCGTTCACCGTGCGGATAGTCAACAAGCGGGCGTATAATACAATAACATAAAGCACGAATTGAGTATTAAAGGAAAACCTTTCTAACTCGGGGTTTCTGAATTGTTTTTCCCTAAACCTTATTGCCAGAGGATTTTTTGAAACATGTGCACTGTTTCTCTATTCGACTACTGAAAAATGCCTTCTTTGACTCCTCGAAAACAAAAAATAAGTAAATTGATTTCGCAGAAGCACAGACAAACGTAACTACATTTGCTGGAAAGCAGGCCACTTGGAGTAGAAGAAGTTAGGCTTCGTTCGGATTATTTGGACACTTGGAAGAGCAGGCCATATGGACCCATCAAGCTTAGAGGCAACAGTTCAGAATTACATGAAGAGGAAAAATCTTCACAGCTGGAGAAAGAGATAACAGTACATTGTTGTTACAAGCTGGATTAGACATATTCATGAATACAAGCAGTGTAATGGTATGCATGCTAATACTTTTTGCTTCTAAAAGAACAAGGAAAACCAGAAAGTTTAAATGACTTGCTCAGTTGGCCAAGTGCAAGAAGAAAGCAGTGAGAGTGAAGTGTCATCGCCCCAATATTGATGATGGTCTTAACTTTTTGATGATTTCTTCTGAAAATAGACAGAAACTCCAATTTGAATTCTAATTTAAATTTCCATCACAGTGAAGGGCCAAAAACTTGGATAGTCTGGGTAAGCTTTCAGAATCTTCAAACAAACGTGCAACAATCTATTATATCTAATAATAAATTTATCAGGTACGTTCTTTAGTGTTTTTATTTCCAAAAGCACTGATAATAAAATTTCTAATAGATAAAGTGTGCTACCACCCTCTTTCTCAGCTTTTGGCTTTGCAATATCAGAATTAGGTGAATCTTCTCCTCCTTCACGTCGCACTATCGATCGCTCCATGATTGAAGGGGTCGAAGCAGAACTTGGACTCGTAGAACTAAGATTAAGCGGCGCGCTTTGAGTTCCCACATCTCTAGTATTCATTCCCTCTATTTTCTTCTCTGCACACATTAACATTTACGTAGCTAAGCCATCTCAAAAGTAGCTAGCTCTTCAAGTCAATGAAAATGGAGCAAAATTATTATGTGTTCAACCTGGAATTGGTAACTCAGGTAAATCTTTTTGCGCAGTTGTTGAAGGCGTAGTTTGGATCATGTTTCGAGAATGGTGAGAAGAGCTATAAACAAGAGGAGCGGACATGGTAATCCTGTTTGTTAAGTTCCGAAACGATCTTTCACTTAGAGTTTTTGCAGACAAACATTCCACCCGCTTTAGGAACACTCCTCCCATCCGATAAGAGGGTTGGTATATGTCACTCCATCCTCTGCCTTCATTGACTCTCACTCGAGTTTAGTAGCGATCACGGCCACTTATGACTTTTGTGTATGTGGAACGTAGGACGTTGGTATCACATCAGTGGTAAGTGGTTGCCCCGGCTTGGTGCCCCACTGCCAAATCCCCGTGGGCTCATTAGAGGCGTCAGGTGGGTTCAGCATTGTACAGGATGAACTTTCGTGAGCAACCGAAACATCCCCGCGGGAGCGGCAGCGGCATCAGACATGTTCAGTAGTTGGTGGGACGAACTTCTGGGAATGACTGGAACATCCCTGCAGGAATGGCAGAGGCTTCAGGTGCATTGGGCAGTGCACGGGACAAACTTCCGGGGGCAACCGGAACTTCCCCGCGGGTGCAGCAGAGGCATCGGCCGTGTTTGGCAGTGTGCGGGATGAACTTCCAATAGTGACCGGAACTTTCCTGCAGGGTGTGGCAGAGGCATCGGGCACGTTGGGCAGTGCGTGGGATGAACTTCCAGGAGTGAGCAGAAAATCCCTGCTGGCTCGACGAGGCGTCAGATGTGTTTGGCAGTGCACTGGATGAACTTTCCGGGAGCGACCGAAACATCCCTGTGGGCATGGCTGAGTTGTGGTGTGTATTTTGCGGTGCACAAGATGAACTTTCAGGGCCAACCGTAACATTCTCGTAGGCACAGCAGCATCAGACATGTTTGGCAGTGCGCTAGATGAACTTCCTGGAGTGACCGGCACATCCCCTCGGGTTTGAAAGAGGCTTCAGACGAGTTGGGTATTGTGGGGGACAAACTACCGGGAGCGACCGTAACATCCCTGCAGGTGCAGCGGAGGCATCAGGCATGTTTGGCAGTGTGCAGTACGAACTTTGGGGAGCAACCAGAACATCCCTGCAGGAGCAGAAGCACTGTTGGGTATATTCGGCAGTGCGCGGAACGAACTGCTGGGAGTGACCAAAAAATCCTCATAGATGCGGCAGAGGTGTCAGGTGCGCTCGGCAGTGCTCGGGACAAACTTCCAAGAGCAAACAGAAACATACCAACGGGCGCGGTAGTGGGTCAGGGCGCATTCAGCAGTGTGCGGGACAAACTTCCAGTAGCAACCGGAAACATCCCCGTGGGTGCGGCAGAGGTATCGGGCACTTCGGCAGTGTGCAGGACAAACTTCTGGAAGCGACCGTAACATCCCCTCAGGCGAGTCTGAGGCTTCAGGTGCATTGGGCAGTGCATGGGACGAACTTCTGCAAGCAACCGGAACATCTCAGCGGGTGTGGCAGAGGCTTTGGGCACATTGGGCAGTGCACGGGATGAACTTCCGGTAGCAACCGGAACATCCCAGCTGGCATGGCAGAGGCTTCGGGAACATTTGGCAGTGCACGGGACGAACTTCTGGAAGCAACTAGAACATCCCAGCACGCACAGAATGGGCGCTGGGCACATTCGGCAGTGCGCAGGATGAAGTTCCGTGAGGGACTAGAACGTCCCCATAGGCATGGCAGAGGTGTCGGGCATGTTAGGCAGTGTGCGGGACAACCTTTCAGAAGCGACCACAGTATTCTAGCTGGCGCGGGAGTGG
>BNST01001384.1:0-10350 GCA_019650275.1 Xylocarpus granatum | reverse complement strand
TCCAGAAAGCTTGTCTCGCGTACTACCGAATAAGCCTGACACTCCTGCCACTCCCGCAGGGTTTTTCTAGTCACTACACAGAGTTCATCTCGTAGCAGAGTCTTAGGGCCCATGAAGAAGGAATGGTCAGTATACGCCAAGGAGATGTTGGCCATCATCTATGCAGTCAAGGTATGGCGACCTTACCTTCTTGGGAGGAAATTCCTGATCATTACAGATCAACAACCTTTGAGAAGCCTCATGGAGCAGAAAATTACCACACCAGAGCAACAAAAGTTCCTTGTCAAGTTGCTGGGATATGAGTATGAAATAATATACAAACGGGCAAGGAAAACAAGGTGGCAGATGCATTGTCCAGAAGCAATAGAGGTCAAGCATTGTGGACATCATGTGAGCCTAATGATGCATGCCTCACTGCCATTAGCAGAGCGGAGTGGAATAGAGATTGAACCCCAAAGCTAAGAGCTCACTGAGAAGATCAAGAATTTCAACCCTAAGATCAAGCCATCCTTTTGGTCAGCAGAATTCAAGGCAGAAGGCAAGAAGAAAGCCAGCAATTGTGACATTTGCCCATGGATAAAACCAGAAGATGGCAATGGCAAGGGATTGCTACAACTTTTGCCATTACTCGTACAAGTTTGGGAAGACTATAATCACATACAGCAGCAGTTTTCCAACTTCCACCTTGAGGACAAGGTGAGTCTTCAAGAAAGGGGGATTGTTGAGAACCTAAGTATGCAGAAAATTCAATGGGCAGAAAATGAGGCAGCAAAGGAGAGCATGGGCCAGAAAATTTGCACAACAAGCATGGCAACAGCAAGTATGCAGCCCAGCAGTGAGGCCTGGCCAGTATTTCACTTAATCCTATTCAGTGAAGGACATTCATGCCAACAGGAGTTCCAGCACAAAAAGAATATTTTTATCAAGAAGAACTCCAGCTGCAGTAAGATGTTTATGTCAAGGAGAGTTCAAGAAGCAGTAGGACATCTATGCTAAGGAGAATTCCAGCAGCAGCAGGACATCTATGTCAAGAAGAGTTCCATCAGCAGCAGGACACGCATGATGAATTCTAGTAGCAAAAGGATAGTCACAACAAGAAGAATTCTAAGGGCAGAAGGATATGCATTGAGAGTCCTAGTCCTAGAAGGATAAGCCAAGAGGAAGTCCAGCCGCTGTAGAATACAAGATAAGGTAGGAATTCTAGTCTAGGTAGAAATTCAAGAAAGACCAAGAATCCTAGTAGAATTAGGAAACATTTGAATAAGGTTTATCTTGATAATGTTTTAGATGAATTAGAAAAGCTTGTTGACTTAGGAAAACATATCTTAAGTGGATAAAGAACCTAAGTACTAGTTAAATTAGGATAAGGCTGTCTTGGGACTATAAATACAACCCATTATTTGTGAGGGGGAGATATGCTCCAAATTTTGTTATTTTCTCATTCATTAATCAAGAATCAAAGGTAAGCATTCTTTGCTCACATTCTTATTTATATTTCGGTTATCTTTTAAGAGTTGTCTTGAGATAACTTGGGCTTAAGTCAAGGTGAAGAGTTGTCTTCCTTGCTTAAGAGTTAAGGTTGAAGTTAAGAGTTGTCTTCTTCAACCAAGGCAAGTTGTGATAGGTTTAAGAGTTGTCTTGCCTATCCAACATATCCTTATATATATTTGTTAACCTGAAGGACAGCTTAGGGGACTTAAAATAAGAAAAGAACTCAAGAATCAAATGGGACAAGAAGTTAGGAAGGATTTCAGTAGGCATGCTGACCCCTAAGGTGTAGAAAAGTTGGGGAAAAAATCGGGACCCCAACATGATCATGCCCGACGCAACTGTCATGCCCATGGTGATGTTCCAGTCACTCCCAGAAGTTCATCCCGCACACTGCCGATCTATTGGGGTCCTGATTTTTCCATAACTTTTCTACACCTTAGGGGTCAGCACACCTACTAAAATCCTTCCTAGCTTGCTGTCCCATTTGATTCTTAAGTTTTTTCTTTAGATTTATGTCCCCTAAGTTGTCCTTCAGGTTAACTATATATATAAGGATATGTTGGATAGGCAAGACAACTTAAACCTATCACAACTTAAACCTATCACAACCAGCCTTGGTTGAAGAAGAAAAACTCTTGACTTCAACCTAAGCTCTTAAGCAAGGAAGACAACTCTTCACCTTGACTTAAGCCCAAGTTATCTCAAGACAACTCTTAAAAGATAGCCAAAATAGAAACAAGAATGGAAGCAAGAATGCTAACCTTGATTCTTGATTAATGAATGAAAAGAATACAAAATTCGGAGCATATGTCCTCCTCACAAATAATGGGCTGTATTTATAGTCCTAAGACAGCCTTATCCTAATCTAACTAGTACTTAGGTTCCTTATCCACTTAGGATATATTTTCCTAAGTCAACAACCTTTTCTAAGTCAACAAAAATATTATCAAGATAGACCTTATCTCACTATTTCCTAATCCTACTAGGATTCTTGGTCTTTCTTGAATTCCTGCTAAGACTAGAATTTCTATTTTGACTGAGTCTTTCTGTCCTTATCTTATCTTCTCTTCTATAGCTGCTGAACTTCTTCTTGCCATTTCCTTCATGGATTAGAACTTCTGCTATGGCATGTCCTTTCTCTCCAAGACTTCTCTTTGGCGTGGTCCTCTGGCTGATGTAAACCTGCCAAGACGTCCTGCTGCTGATGGAGTTCTTCACGCCGTCACTCTCCTTCTCCTACTCAGATTGCTTCATGCATTTCCGCAATCACTAAGGACTGAGTCAGAACCTGGCCATGCTTCAGTGCTTGCTGCGTGCAGGCTTGTTGCGCGCACTTGATGCCCTGTTGGTGCCGCTCTTGCTGCCTGGCGCCTTGTGCGCATTTTCTCATGCACCCTTTGCCTCCTAAGGTTCTTAACACGAATGCACCTGATACTCCTGCCATGCCCATGGGGCTGTTCTGGTCACTCCACGAAGTTCATCCCGTACACTGCCAAATGTGTACAATGCCTCTGCTGAGCCCACGGGGATGTTCTGGTCAATCCCAGAAGATCATCCTATGCACTGCCGAATGCGCCTGACATATCTGCCACGCTACAGGGATGTTCCGGTCGCTCCCAGAAGTTTGTCCCGTGCACAGTCGAATGCTCTAGATGCCACTGCCATGCCTGGGGGGATGTTTTGGTAGCTTCCCTGAAGTTCATCCTGAGCACTGCCGAACTTGTTCGCTGCCTCTACTGAGCCTGTGGGGATGATCCGGTCGGTCCCGGTAGTTTGTCCCATGCATGGTGGAGCACGTCCGCTGTGTCTTCTGTGCCTGCAGGAATGTTTTGGTTGCTCCTGGAAGTTTATTTTGAGCACTGATGAACACGTCTGATGCCTCTGCCGAGCCCACCGTTATTTTGCAGTCGCTCTCAAAGTTCATCCTGCACACTACACATTGCACCCGAAGCCTCTGCAGCACTCATGGGGAAGTTCTGATCTCTCCCAGAAGTTTATCCCAGGCACTGCAGAGTGTGTCCGACACTACTGCCGCACCCGCAGAGATCTTCTGGTCGCTCCCGGAACTTCATCTCGCGCACTGCCAAACACATCCGACACCACTGCCTGGCCCATGGAGATGTTTCGGTCACTCTTAGAAGTTCATCCCACGCACGGCCGAATACGCCCGACGGCTCTGCCGTGCCTGAGGGGAGTTCTGGTCTCTCCCGAAAATTTGTCTCACACACTGCCATGCACACCTGCGCCACTGCCAGGCCCACAACAATGTGCTGCTCGCTTCCCAAAGTTCATCCAGTGCACTGCCAAACGCACTCAACACCTCTGCTACACTCCGCATGGATGTTCCAAATGTTTCCAGAATTTCATCCCGTGCACTGCCCAACGCACCTGATGATATGTTCCTGTCACTCTTGGATATTTATCCCGCACACTGCAAAATGTGTCTGACTCTACTGCCGTGTCGAACTTCCAAGAGCAACCGAGACATCTCCAAGGGTGCAGCAGAGTCATCGGGCATGTTTGGCCGTGCATGGGACGAACTTACCAGAGAGACCCAAACATCCCTGCGGGCGTGGTAGATGCTTCGGGCAGTTTCAGCAGTGCACAGGATGATCTTCCTGCAGTGATTGGAACATCCCTGTGGGTGTGGCAGTGGCGTTGGGTGCTTTTGAAAGTGCACAGGCCAAACTTCTGGGAGCAACCATAAAATCCCCTCCGACTTGGCAGAGGCATTGCACCCATCCAGCAGTGCTCGGGATGAACTTCCTAGAGTGGCCGGAACATACCCGGGGGTGCAGTAAAGGAATCAACTTCATTCAGCAGTGCTCGAGACGAACTTCCGGTAATGACCGGAACATTCCTTCGGATGCGGCAGCAGTGTTGGACGCATTTGGTAGTGCGCGGGACAAACTTTCAGTATGGACTGGAACATCCCTGTGGGCACGGCATAGGCGTTGGACAGGTTTGAAAGTGTGCAGGACAAAACTCTGGGAGACACTAAAACATACCAAAAAGTGCAGCAGAGACTTTGGGCACATTAGGCAGTGCATTTGGTGTGGCAGCGACATTTGGTGCCTTTGGTAGTGTGCGGGATGAATTTGCTGGAGCGATCGAAAAATCCCCATGGGCTTGGAAGATGCATCAAACGTGTTCGGCATCATTCAGGACGGTCATCTGGGGGTGACTAGAACATCCCATGGATGCAGTAGAGGCTTTATATGTGTTTGGCAGTGTGCGGGACAAACTTCCAGGAGTGACCGTAACATCCCCGAGGGCACGGCAGTGACTTCGGACATGTTTGGCAGTGTGGGAGGCAAACTTCCAGGAGCAACCAGAACATCTCTGCAGGCACAACAGAGGCGTTAGGAGCATTCGGCAGTGCATGGGATGAACAGTGCTGGTGTGGCACTGGATGGGGCATGTTGCACAGTGCATGGGATGAGCTTCCGGGAGCAACCGGTGCGGCTGCGGGTAGGGCGCATAGGGCAGTGTGCAGGACGAACTTCCAGGAGTGACCAGAACATCCCTAAAGGCGCAGCAGAGGCATCTGGTGCGTTTGGCAGTGCATGGGACGAACTTCCAGGAGCGACTAGAACATACCTGTGGGTACGACAGAGGGTTTGGGCACGTTCGGCATGTGCAGGACAAATTCTGGGAGCAACTGAAAAATCCCTGCAAGCTTGGCAAAGGCATCATATGCATTTAGCAGTGCTCAGGGTGAACTTCTAGAAGCGATCGGAACAATCCGTAAGGTGCGGCAGCAATGTCGGGCACATTTGGCAGTGCTCAAGACAAACTTCAGGGAGCGACCGAAACATCATCGCGGTCACGGCAGCAGCATCAAATGCATTCAGCAGTGAGCGGGATGAACTTTCAGGATGGACCAGAACATCCCCGCAGGCATCGTAGTGGCTTCGGACACATTGGGCAGTGCATGAGACAAACTTCCAGGAGTGAACAGAACAACACCGTGGGTGTGACAGAGGCATCGTGTGCGCTCGACAGTGCATGGGAAAAACCTCTGGGTGGGATTGGAACATACCTGCGGGCACGGCAGCGTGTCAGGTGCATTGGGCATTGCACGGGACGAACTTATGGAAGCGACCAGAACATCCACACGGATGCGTTAAAGGCTTCGGGCGCGTTCAGAAGTCTGCAGGACAAAACTTTCTGGAGTGACCAGAACATGCCAGTGGGCACAGCAGAGGGGTTGTGATGTGCTTAATCATGGGATGAAGTTACTGCCATCCAAGAAAGATTAATCCTCATTAACAAAGGATATCCATGCCAAGAAGAATTCCAGCAGCAGCAGAAAATATCACTAGGCAAGGAGTACCCATTAGATCTTGATTCACCATTAAGCTCCTTGAGGCATATCAGGTTGGGTGCACTAGACGGTGCACAGGATGAACTTCTGAGAGCAAACGGAACATCCCCTCGGGTGCAGCGGTGGCGTCTTGCGCATTAGGCTGTGTGCAGGATGAACTTCAAGGAGTGACCGGAATATCAACACGGGCTGCTTCGAGGCTTCGGGTGTGTTGGGTAGAGGTGGGACAAGCTTCCGAGAGCGACCAGAAAATCCTTACAGGCTCAGCAGAGGCATCGGGTGAGTTCGGCAGTGCTTGCAACGAACTTCTAGGAGTGACCGCAACATCCCCGCGGGCATGGCACAGGCTTCAGGCACATTGGGCAGTGCTCAGGACGAACTTATAGGAGCAACTGGAACATGGCCGTGGGTGTGGCAGAGGTGTCAGGCACATTCGGCAATGCACAGGATGAACTTTGGGGAGTGACCAGAAATCTCCATAGATGCAGCAATGGCATCAGGCGCATTAGGCAGTGCATGGGGCGAACTTTTGGGAGCGACCAGAACATCCTCGCGGGCGTGGCAGCAGTGTAGGGTGTGTTCTGCAGTGCACAGGGGGGAACTTCTGGGAGAAACAGAAACATTCCCACAGGCATGGCAGAGGCTTCGGGTGCATTTGGCAGTGTGCAGAACGAACTTCTGGGAGCAACCGGAACATCTCTACGGGCACGGCTGCAGCGCTGGGCAAGTTTGCCAGTCTGCCGGACGAACTTCTGGGAATGATCAGAAAATCTCCACAGGCTCGGCAGAGTCGTCGGACGCATTTGGCAGTCCACAGGACGAACTTCCAGGATTGACCAGAACATCTCCGTGGGCACGGCAGAGGTGTTAGGTGCATTCGACTGTGAATGGGACAAACTTCTGGAAGCATTCAGAGCTTCTCAACGGATGTACCAGCAGTGTTGGGCGCATTTGGTAGTGCGTGGGACGAACCTCCGGGAGTGACCAGAAAATCCCTGCTGGTGTGGCAGTCTTTGGGCACGTTTTCAGGCACATTTGGTAGTGCATGAGACAAACTTCCAGGAGTGCGCAGAACATCCCCACGGGCGCGGCAGTCTTCGTGCGCATTCGGCAATGCGTAGGTCAAACTTCCGGAACTACTTGAACATCCCTGCTGGCACGACAGCGGCTTTGTACACGTTCGGCAGTACACAGTACAAACTTTGAGGAGCAACTAGAACATCCCTGAGGGCACGACAGTCACTTCGGGCACTTTGTGTAGTGCACGGGATGAAGTTCCAGGAGTGACCGGAACATCCTTGTAGGCATGGCAGAGGCATCGGGCACTTTTGGCAGTGCACTGAACGAACTTCAGGGGGCGATCAGAACATCATTGCAGGTGCAGCAGCCTTGTCACTGCCGTGCCTGCAGGCATGTTCTGGTCACTCCCTAAAGTTTGTCCTGCACACTACCGAGCGTGCCCAATGCCTCTGCTATGCCCAGGGGGATGTTCCGGCCACTCTTAGAAGTTCATCCCAAGCACTGTCGAATGCATCCGACGCCTCTGCCAAGCCCAAAGGGATGTTCCGATCGCCCCAGGAAGTTTGTCCCATGCATGCCCGAACATGCCCGACACCTCTACCACACCCATGGGGATGCTCCGATCACTCCCGGAAGTTTGTCCCGGGTACTGCCGAACACATCCGATGCCTCTGCAGAGCCCACAGGGATTTAACGATGGCTCCCAGGAAGTTCGTACCGAGCAATGCCAAATGCACCTGAAGCCTATGCTGCACTTGTCAGGATGTTCCAGTCGCTCCCAGAAATTCATCGTGTGCAATACCGAATGCACCCAATGCCTCTGCCACGCCTGCAGGGATGTTCCAGTCACTCTTGGAAGTTCATCCTGCACACTACTGAATGCAGCTGATGCCGCTGCTGGTCCTGCAGGGATGTTGAGGTCACTCCCCAAAGTTCGTCCCGCGCACTGCCGAGCTTGTCTTACACCACTGCCATGCCTACGGGGATATTTGGGTCGCTTCCATAAGTTTGTCCCATGCCCTGCCAAACACGGCCAATGCTGCTGCCAGTCCTGCAAGGATGTTCTGGTCGCTCCTGGAAGTTCGTCCCATGCACTGTCAAATGTATCCAATGCCACAACCTCACCCACAGGGATGTTCCAGTTGCTTCTGGAAGTTCATCTCGCACACACCTGAATGCGCCTCACGCCTCTACCATGCCTATGCGGATGTTTCGGTCGCTCCTGGAAGTTCATCCCACACACTGTTTAACATGCTGAATGACTCTGCCGTGCCTGCTGATATGTTCCGGCTGCTAAGGGAAGTTCATCCCGTGCACTGCCAAATGCACCTGATGCATCTGCCACACCCACGGGGATGTTCCTGTCGCTCTCGGAAGTTTGTATGACACACTGCCCAACGTGCCCAACGCCTCTGCTATGACAGTGGGAATGTTCCGGTCACTCCCAGAACTTCATCCCATGCACTGCCAAACACACCTGATGCCGCTGCCGCACCCATGGGAATGTTCTGGTTGCTCCTGGAACTTTGTCACATGCACTGCCGAATGCACCCACGGGGATGTTCTGGTCTCTCCTGGAAGTTCATCCCATGAACTGCAGAACAAGACCAACGCTGCCGCTGCACCAGTGGGGAGATTCTTGTCTCTCCCTGAAGTTCATTCCATGCACTACCAAACATGCTCAGCGCCACTGCCACGCCCACACGAATGTTCCAGTCACTCCTGAAAGTTTGTCCAGTGCATGCCAAATGCGTCCGATGCCATTGCCACACCTGCGGGGATGTTCCGGTTGCTCCAAGATGTTTGTCCTGCAAACTGCCAAGTGCGACGAACACCACTGCCACAACTGTGGGGTTGTTCCGGTCATTCCTGGAAGTTCATCATGTGCACTGCCGAATGCCCCCTTGGGAATGTTCTGGTTGCTCCCGGAAGTTTGTCCCATGCCTGCTGGAATATTCCGGTCAATCTCGGATGTTCATCCCATGCACTGCAGAACACGTCCAAGGCCTCTACTAAGCCTGCAGGGATTTGAACACTCTGCGCCGGTGGGGATGTTCCAGTCGCTCCCAGAAGTTTGTCCCATGCACTGCTGAATATGCCCGATGCCACTGCTGCGCCTGCAGGGATGTTCCGGTTGGTTCTGGAAGTTCATCCCACGCAATGCCGAACGCGCCTGAGAGGATGTTCCAGTCACTCTCAAAAGTTCATACTGTGCAATTCCCAGCGCAGCTGCCGCCGTAATCGTGAGCGCGGGGATGTTCCAGTTGCTCCCGGAAGTTCGTCCCACGCACTGCACCTCTTCATCATTGCTATGGTGCCAATCCTCCCTCCTTGTGGTGCACCATGGTTCTGCCTTAGGGTGATTCTGCACCCGTTCTTGGTTGCCATGATGTAGGCCTTCTATCCAGAACCTCTTCATCATTGCTATAATCATTGTAGTGATCATGGAGCAGGTGTTCGTTTGGTGAAGTATCTCTCCTGTGTCTGTAAGCCTCTGCCACGCCCGGGGGGATGTTCTGCTAGCTCCCGAAGTTCATCCCACGCATGGAAAAGGCGCCTAACACCTCCACTGCACCTGCAGGGATGTTCCGGTCACTCCCGGAAGTTTGTACTTTGCACTGCCCAATGCACCCAAAGCCTCTGCCACACTCGCAGGGATGTTCCGGTCAGTCCTTGAAGCTCGTCCCGTGCACTGCCAAACATGTCGGACACCACAGCCATGCCCACGGGGATGTTCAAGTCGCTCCCGGAAGTTTGTCCCGCGCACTGCCAAACGCGCCCGACACCTCTGCCACTGCCCGTGGGGATGCTCCGGTCACCCCCAAAAGTTCATCCCGTGCACTGCCAAACACGACCACGTCTCTGCTGCACCCGCGGGATGTTCCGGTTGCTCCTAGAAGTTCACCCCGCGCACTGCCAAATGTGTCCAATGCCGCAGCAGCACCTGCGAGGATGTTCCGGATGCTTCCGGAAGTTCATCCTGCACACTGCCAAATGTGCCCAAAGCATCTGCTGCCCCTGCAGGGATGTTCTGGCTGCTCCTGAAGTTCGCCCCACGCTCTATCAAATGTTCCCAAAGCATCTGCCGTGCCTGCGGGGATGCTCTAGTTTGCTCCGAGAAGTTCGTCTCAAGCACTGCCAAATGCGTCAGACACCTCTGCCGTGTCCACGAGGGATGTTCCGGTCACTCCCGAAGTTCATCTTGCACACTGCCAAATGCACCAGACGCCTCTTCTGTGCCCGCTAGGATGTTCCGGTTGCTGCAGGAAGTTCATCCGCGCATGCTCAAACGTGCCGAAGCCTCTGCCACGCCGCAGGGATGTTCCGGCCACTGCCTTGGAAGTTTTCCTGTGCACTACCAAATGCGCCAGACGACTCTGCTGCATCCGCTGAGATGTTCTGATCACTCCGGAAGTTTGTTGTGCATGCTGCCGAACTCAACCTGTGCCTTTGCCATGCCCATGGGTATATTCCAGCTCACTCCGGAAGTTCATCCAGAGCACTGCAAAAGT
>BNST01001383.1:0-19913 GCA_019650275.1 Xylocarpus granatum | reverse complement strand
ATTATGTCCAACGCATCTGCCGAGCCTGCGGGGGTTTTCTCGGTCACTATCGAAAGTTTGTTCTGTGCACTGCCGAATGCACCGGACGACTTTGCCACACCGCAGGGATGTTCCAGTTGCTCCCAGAAGTTTCTCCTGCAAACTGCCGAATGCACTTGATGCCTCAGCCATACCTGCAGGGATGTTCAGATGCCTCCTAGAAGTTCATACCATGCACTGCCTAATGCAACCAAAGCTTCCCACCTGTGGGGATGTTCTCATCACTGCCGGTATCGTACCATGAACTGCCTAATGCAACTAAAGTTTCCACCATGCCTGCAGGATGTTCTGGTCGCTCCCATTAGTTCATCCCATGTCCACCTGCATGGATGTTCAGGTCACTCCTGGAAGTTCATCTTGTGCACTGCCGAGCATACCCGGAAGTTTGTCCCGCACACTGCTGAGCGTGCCCGATGCTGTTGCTGTGTCTGGGGATGTTCTGGTCACTCCTGGACATTCATCCGCGCACTGCTGAATGCGGCCGACACCACTGCAGCACCAGCGGGAATGTTCCTGTCGCCCCCGAAGTTCATCCCATGCACTGCCAAACGTGACTGAAGCCTCTGTCGCACCCGCAGGGATGTACCAATTGCTCCGGAAGTTCATCCCATGCATGGCCAAGCGACCAAAGCCTCTGACATGCCTGCAGGGGATGTTCCGGTCTTTCCAGGAAGAATGTCCTGTGCACTGCCAAGTGCGCCCGATGACTGCTGCCGCACCTGCAGGGATGTTCCGGTCGCTCCCGGAAGTTCATCCTGCACACAGCCAACGTGTTCAACACTGGTGCCACACCCGGGGATGTTCCGGTGGCTCCCAGAAGTTCGTCCCGTGCACTGCCAAATGTGTCCGTGCCGCTGCCACACCCACGGGGATGTTCTGGTCGATCTCAGAAGTTTGTCCCGCGCACTGCCGAATGGGCCCGATGCCACTGTCGCGCCCACACAGATGTTCCGGTCACTCGCCATAGTTCGTCCCGCACACTGCTGATTATGTCCAACGCATCTGCCGAGCCTGCAGGGGGTTTTCCGGTCACTATCAAAAGTTTGTTCCGCGCACTGCCGAATGCACCGGATGCCTTTGCCGCACCCGCAGGGATGTTCCAGTCGCTCCCAGAAGTTCCTCCTGCACACTGCCGAATGCGCCTGATGCCTCAGCCGTACCTGCAGGGATGTTCCGATGCCTCCCAGAAGTTCATACCATGCACTGCCTAATGCAACCAAAGCTCCCGCTGGGGGAGTTCGTACCATGCACTGCCTAATGCAACTAAAGCTTCCGCCATGCCTGCAGGATGTTCTGGTCGCTCCCATTAGTTCATCCCATGCACTGCCGAACATGTCCGATGACGCTGCCGTGCCCGGGGGAATGTTGAGGTCGCTCTCGAAGTTTGTCCCATGCGCTGCCGAATGTGCCCGATGCCTCTGCCGCACCCGCTGCAATATTCTGGTCGCTCCCGGAAGTTTGTTCCGTGCACTGCCGAATGCGCCCGATGCCTCTGCTGTGCCTGCTGGGATGTTCTAGTTGCTCCAGGAAGTTTGCCCCACGCCCGGCAGATCACGGCCGACACCTCAGGCACGCCCTTGGGGATGTTCCGGTCACTCCCGGAAGTTTGTCCCATGCACTGCCGAATAAGCCCAACGCCTCTGCCGTGCCGACCGTGATGTTCTGGTCGCTCCCAGAAGTTTGTCCTATGCACTGTCAATGTGCCCGAAGCCTCTGCTGCTGCACCCATGGGGATGTTCGGGTGTCTCCCAGAAGATCGTCCCGTGTAGTGCTGAACGGGCCCGACACCTCTGCCATGCCTGCGGGGATGCTCCGGTCGCTCCCGGTAGTTCATCCCGAGCACTGCCGTGCACACCCGACGCCGCTGCTGCACCCGTTGGGATATTCCAGTCACTCCCAGATGTTTGTCCTGTGCACTGGTGAATGCGCTCGACGCCTCTGCCGTGCCGCGGAGTTGTTCCGGTCACTCTTGGAAGTTTCGTCCCGTCCACTGACCAATGCAGGCAATGCCTCTGCCACACCAGCTGGGATGTTCTGGTCACTCCCGGAAGTTCATCCCAAACACTGCTGAACGCGTCCGATGCCTCAGCCGCACCTGCAGGGCATGTTCTGGTCACTCCCGGAAGTTTGTCCCACGCACTGCCCAACCCACCCGAAGCCTTTGCCACGCCCACGGGGATGTTCTGGTTGTTCCCGGAAGTTCATCCCGAGCACTGCCGAAAGCACCCAATGCCTCAGCCATGCCCGCAGGCATGTTCTGGTCACTCTCGAAATCCCTTGAAGCCTCCGTGGGCACTGCCAACACCCTCGAAGCCTCCGTTGTGCCACGGGGATAAGGTCAATCTTGATAAGGTTCTAGTTATCCTAGTAGAATTAGGAAACATTTGGATAAGGTCAATCTTGATAAGGTTCTAGTTATCTTAGGAAACCTTGTTGACTTAGGAAAACTTTTCCTAAATGGCTAAGGAACTTAAGTACTAGTTAAATTAGGAAAAGGCTGTCCAATTTCAGTTGATGACAGTGGAAGACACAACAATTTAACTAGTACTTAAGTTCCTTATCCACTTAGGACAAGTTTTCCTAAGTCAACAAGGTTTTCTAAGATAACTAGAACCTTATCAAGATTGACCTTATCCAAATGTTTCCTAATTCTACTAGGATGCTTGGTCTTTCTTGAATTTTCTACCTAGACTAGAATTCCTACCTTATCTTATATTCTACAGCGGCTGGACTTCCTCTTGGCTTATCCTTCTAGGACTAGGACTCTCAATGAGTATCCTTCTGCACTTAGAATTCTTCTTGTCATGACTATCCTATTGCTACTGGAATTCATCATGCGTGTCCTGCTTCTAATAGAACTCTTCTTGGCATAGATGTCCTGCTGCTGTTGGAATTCTCCTTGGCATGGATGTCCTGCTGCTGCTGGAATTCTTGATGCGATTATCCTTCTTCTGCTGGAACTCCTGTTGGTGTGAATGTCCTTCATTAATTAGGATTAAGTCAAATACTGGCTGGGCTGCATACTTGCTGTTGCAATGCTTGTTGTGCACATTTTCTGGCCCATTCTCTCCTTTGCTGCCCCATTTTCTGCCCATTGCCTTTCCTGCATACTTAGGTTCTCAACACGAATGCACCCGACACCGCTGCCATTCCTGTGGGGATGTTCTGGTCACTCCCGGAAGTTAGTGCCATGCACTGCCGAATTCGCTTGAAGCCTTTGCCGCGCCTGCAGGGATGTTCCCGTCGCTCCCGGAAGTTCATCCAACAAACTGCTGAACATGTCCTATGCTGCTGCTGTGCCCGCGGGGATGTTCCGGTCGCTCCCGGAATTTCATCCCGCTCACTGCCAAATGCGCTCGAAGCCTCTCCCACACCTGTGGGAATGTTCCGGTCACTCTCGGAACTTCTTTCCGCTCACTGCCGATCGCATCCAACACCGCTGCCATGCCCGCAGATATTTTCCGGTCGCTCCCGAAAGTTCGTCCCACACACTGCCAAATGCATTCGAAGCCACTGCTGCACCTGCGGAGATGTTCTGGTCGCTCCCGGAAGTTCGTCCCTGCATTGCCAAATGCACCCGAAGCCTCTTCTGCATTTCTAAAGATGTTCTGGTCGCTCCCAGAAGTTCATCCCGCACACAACACACTGCCAAATGCGCCCTATCTCTCTGCCGAGCCCGCGGGGATGTTCTGGTTGCTCCCAGAAGTTCATCCTGCGCACTGCCGAACATGTCCGACGCCAATGCTGCGCCCGCGGGGTTGTTCAGGTCGCTCTCCAAAGTTCATCCCACGCACTACGAACACGTCTGATGCCTCTGCCGCACCCAGGTAAATGCTTCGGTCGCTCCTGGAAGTTCGTCCTGTGCACTGCTGAACGTACCTGACTCGTGTGCCACATCCACGTGGATGTTTTCGGTCGCTCCCAGAAATTCGTCCAATGCACTGTTGAACGCGCCCGACGCCTCTGCCACACCCGCGGCGATGTTCCGGTCGCTTCCAAAAGTTCATCGCGGGCACTACCCAATGCGCTCGAAAGCCTCTGTCGAGCCCACAGGGATGCTCCGGTTGCTCCTAGAAGTTCATCCCGCACACTGTCGAATGTGTCCCCCACCGTTGCTGCTCCTGCAGGGATGTTCGGGTCGCTTTGGGAAGTTTGTCCTGTGCAATGCCGAACACGTCTGACGCTGATGCCGTGCCTGTGGGGATGTTCGGGTCACTCCTGGGAGCTAATCCCGTGCACTGGCCAACGTGCCTGAAGCCTCTTCCATGCCTACAAGGATGCTCCATTCACTTCCGGAAGTTCATCCGGAGCACTGCTGAACGTGTCCGACACCTCTGCGGGCTTGCAGGAATTTTCTGGTCACTCCCGAAAGTTCATCCTGCGCACAGCCGAACGGACCTGACGCCTCTGCAGTGCCCGAAGGAATGTTCTGGTCACTACTGGAAGTTCGTGCTGTGCACTGCCCTAACATGCCCGAAGCTTATGCCGCACTCGTAGGGATGTTCTGGTCACTCTAGGAAGTTCGTCCCACGCACTGCCAAACTGTTGGGGACCCGATTTTTTTCCCCAACTTTTCTACACCTTAGGGGTCAGCACGCCTACTGGAATCCTTCCTAACTTGCTGTCCCATTTGATTCTTGAGTTCTTTTCTTATTTTATATCCCCTAAGCTGTCCTTCGGGTTAACTAATATATATAAAGATATGTTGGATAGGCAAGACAACTCTTAAACCTATCACAACTTGCCTTGGTTGAAGAAGACAACTCTTAACTTCAACCTTAGCTCTTAAGCAAGGAAGACAACTCTTAACCTTAACTTAAGCCCAAGTTGTCTCAAGACAACTCTTAAAAGATAACCAAAATATAAACAAGAATAGAAGCAAGAATGCTAACCTTTAATTCTTGAATAATGAATGAGAAAATAACAAAATTCGTAGCTTATGAGCTCCTCACAAATAATGGGCTGTATTTATAGTCCTAAGACAGCCTTATCCTAATTTAACTAGTACTTAGGTTCCTTATCCACTTAGGATATGTTTTCCTAAGTCAACAAGCTTTTCTAAGTCAAATAAAACATTATCAAGATAGACCTTATCCTTTGTGTCCTAATCCTACTAGGATTCTTGGTCTTTCTTGAATTCCTACCTAGACTAGAATTCCTACCTTATCTTGTATTTTACAGCAGCTGCACTTCCTCTTGCCTAATCCTTGTAGGACTAGGACTTTGAATGCATATCCTTCTGCCCTTAGAATTCTTCTTGTTGCGACTATCCTATTGCTACTGGAACTCATCATGAGTGTCCTACTGCTGATAGAATTCTTCTTGGCATAGATGTCCTGCTGCTACTGGAATTCTCCTTGGCATGGATGTCCTACTGCTGCTGGAATTCTCCTTGGCATGGATATCCTGCTGCTGCTGGAACTCTGCTTGGCGTAGATGTCCTTCATTAATTAGGATTAAGTCAAATACTGGTTGGGCTTCACTGCTGGGCTGCATACTTTCTGTTGCCATTCTTGTTATGCACATTTTCTGGCCCATGCTCTCCTTTGTCGCCCCATTTTCTGCCCATTGCCTTTCCTTCATACTTAGGTTCTCAACACAAAATCACCCAACACTGTTGCCATGCCCGTGGAGATGTTCCCATTGCTCCGGAAAGTTTGTCCCATGCACTGCCTAATGTGCCTGAAGCCTCTGCTGCACTCATGGGGATGTTCTGGTCACTCCCGAAAGCTTGTCCCATGCACTGCTGAACATGCCCGACACCTCTCCCATGCCCACAGGGATGTTCGGGTCGCTCCCGAAAGTTAGTCCCGTGCACTGCCTAATGTGCCCGAAGCCTCTGCTGCGCTCATGGGGATGTTCTGGTTGCTCCTGGAAGTTTGTCTCCTGCACTGGCCCAACGTGTTTGATGCCGCTGCCACCCATGGGGACATGTTCCGGTCGCTCCTGGAAATTTGTCCCGCACACTGCCAAACGCACCTGATGCCTCTACTGTGCCTGCAGAGATGTTCTTGTCGCTCTCGAAAGTTTGTTCCATGCACTGCTGAACATGTCTGCCACTGCTGCTGCACCTGCAGGTATGTTCATGTTGCTCCGGGAAGTTTGTCCCACACACTGCCCAACACGCCAAAGCCTCTGCCATGCCCGTGGAGATGTTCCGGTCGCTCCCAGAAGTTCGATCCGTGCAGTGCCAAATGCGACCGATGCCTCAGCCGAGCCTACAGGGATGTTCCGGTCGCTCCTGGAAGTTCATGCCATGCACTGCCGTACATGTCCGATGCCGCTGATGCGCCCACGGGGATATTCGAGTTTCTCCCAGAAGTTTGTCCCGTGCACTGCCAAACGTGCCCGGCGCCTCTGCCACGGCTGCAGGGATGTTCCAGTCACTCCTGGAAGTTCATCCTGTGCACTGTTGAATGCACCCGAAGCCTGTGCCATGCTCGTGAGGATGATCTGGTTGCTCCAGTAAGTTCATCCTGTGCACTGGTCAACATGTCCGATGCCGCTGGTGCACCCGTGGGATTGTTCCAGTCGCTCCTGAAAGTTCATCCGCACACTGCTGAACATGCCCAATGCCTCTGCCGCGCCATGCCTGCAGGGATGTTCTGGTCGCTCTTGGAAGTTCGTCTTGAGAACTACCAAACATGCGTGACAGGTTGCTCCCGAAAGTTCGTACTGCACACTGCCGAACTGCCCAATACCTCTGCCATGCCCACGGAGATGTTCCGGTCGCTCCAAAAAGTTCATCCTGTGCACTGCCCAACACGCCAAAGCCTCTGCCATGCCCTGTGAGGATGTTCCCATCACTCCCTGAAGTTTGCCCAGCTCACTTCCAAATGTGTCCAGTGCTGCTGCCGCTCCCACGGGGATGTTCGGGTTGATCTCGGAAGTTTGTCCTGCACACTCTCGAATGACCCAATGCCTCTCCCATGCCTGCGGGGATGTTCCGGTTGCTACTTGAAGTTCATCCCAAGCACTGCCAAACGCGCCAATGCCGCTGTTGTGCCCACAGGGGATTTTCCAGCTTTCGCGCCTGCAGGGATTTACCGGTTGCTGCTGGAAGTTTGTCCCGAGAACTGCGAACTTGTCCGATGCCTCTTCCGAGCCAGCGTGGATTTTTTGGTCACTCCCGGAAGTTCATCCTGCACAATGCCCAACACGCCCAAAGCCTCTGCCACGCCCAGGGTGATGTTCTGGTCGCTTCTGGAAGTTCAGCTTCCGCACTGCCAAATGCAACTGACACCTCTGCCGTGCCCACGGGGATGTTCTGGTCACTTCCAGAAGTTTGTCTTGTTCATAGCCCAACGCGCCTGACACCTCTGCCATGCCCGCGGGGATGTTCAGGTCACTCCCAGAAGTTCATCCCGCACACTGCCCAATGGGCCTGAAGTCTCTGCCACACCCGCTGGGATGTTCAGTCGCTCCAGGAAGTCCCTCCTGTGAACTGCCAAATGCATCCGAAGCCTCTACAGCACCCATGGGGATAATCCGGTCACTCCAGGAAGTTCGTCCCATGCACTGCCAAACATGTCCAAAGCCGCTGCTGCGCCCGCGGGGATGTTTTGGTTGCTCCTAGAAGTTCATCCTGAGCCTTGTCAAACTTGTCCAATGCCTCTACTGAGCCCATGGTGATTTTTTGGTCACTCCCAGAAGTTTGTCCCACGCACTCCCAATGCGCCCAAAGCCTCTGCCGCACCTGAGGGAAGCCACACCAAGGCTTCGGGCGCATTGGGAGTGCATGGGACAAACTTCTGGGAGTGATCAAAAAATCACCGTGGGCTCGGTAAAGGCATTGGACAAGTTCGACAGGGCTCAGGATGAACTTCTAGGAGCAACCAAAACATCCCCGCGGGCGCAGCAACGGCTTTGGACATGTTTGGCAGTGCACGGGACGAACTTCCTGGAGCGACCGGATTATCCCCATGGGTGCTGTAGAGGCTTCGGATGCATTTGGCAGTTCACAGGAGGGACTTCCTGGAGCGACTGAACATCCCAGCGGGTGCGGCAGAGACTTCACACCCATTTGGTAGTGCACAGGATGAACTTCTGGGAGTGACCTGAAAATCCCTGCAGGCTTGGCAGAGGCATCGGATGCGTTCGGAAGCGCTTGGGATGAACATCTGGGAGCGACCGGAACATCCCCGCGGGTCCGACAATGCCGTCGGGCGCATCCAGAAGTGTGCGGGACGAACTTCTAGGAGCAACCGGAACATCCCCACAGGCACAACAGAGGCTTCAGGCACGTTGGGCAGTACGGAGATGAACTTCCGGGAGCTACCGGAACATCCCACTGGCACAACAGAGGTGTCAGGTGCGTTCGACAGTGGTGGGATAAACTTCCGGGAGTGACCAAAAACATTCCTGTGGGTGCGGCAGCGGCGTCGGACACATTCAGCAGTGTGCGGGATGAACTTCCGGAGCAACCGCAGCATCCCCTGCGGATGCGGCAGCGGCATCGGGTGCATTGGTCAGTGCACATGACAAACTTCCCTGAGTGACCGGAATCATCCTATGCTGCTCTTGTCCCCTTTCTGCCTTGGCAGTGTGCGTGTGCTGTGCTGCCGGGACAAACTTCCAAGAGTGACCAGAACACACCTGCAGTGAGGCAGTGGCTTGGACACGTTGGGCAGTGTTCGGGACGAACTTCCAGGATAACCGGAACATCCCCGTGGGCGTGCCAGAGGCTTTAGCCGTGTTGGGCAGTGCGCGGGATAAACTTTCAAGAGTGACCAGAACATCCCTGTGGGCGCAGCAGAGGCATCGGGTGCATTCGGTAGTGTGCGGTACGAACATCCAAGAGTGACTGGAACTTCCCGCACTGGCATGGCGGAGGCTTCAGGCGCATTGGGCAGTGCATGGGACGAACTTCCGGGAGTGACCAGAACATCCCCGCGGGTGCAGAAGAGGCATTGGGCATGTTTGGCAGTGTGTGGGATGAACTTCTGGGAGCAACCGGAACTTCCCTGCAGGCATGATGGGCAGTGCACAGGATGAACTTCTGGGAGTGACCAGAACATCCCCGTGGGCGCAGAAGAGGAATCGGGCATGTTCACCAGTGCACGGGATGAACTTCCAGGTGCAACCGGAACATCGCCGATGGTGCGGCAGAGGCTTCAGATGCATTGGGCAGTGTGTGGGATGAACTTCTAGGAGCGACCGGAACATCCCTGCATGCATGGCAGCAGTGTAGGGCACATTGGGCAGTGTGGGGAATGAACTTCCGGGAGTGACCGCAGCATCACCGGGGGCACAGCAGAGAAGTCGGGTGTGTTTGGCAGTGCACAGGATGAACTTCTGGGAGCAACCGACATCCCCACGGGCACGTAGAGGTGTCGGGCTCGTTTGGCATTGCTGGGAGAACTTCGGGAGGACCGGAACAGTCCCACGGGCACGGCTGCGTGTCGGGCACATTGGGCAGTGCGGGACGAACTTTGGGGAGTGACCGGAACATCCCCCGGGGCACAGCAGTGGTGTTGGGCACGTTCGGCAGTGCACGGACGAACTTCCCGGAGCAAGCAGAACTTCCCCGCGGATGTGGCACAGGCTTCGGGCGCATTGGGTAGTGCACAGGACAAACTTCCAGAAGTGACAGGAACATGCCCACGGCGTGGCAGAGGCTTCCAGTATGTTGGGCAGTGTGCAGGACGAACTTCAGGGAGCGCCCGGAAAATCCACACGGGCTCGCAGATGCATTGGACGCATTCGGCAGAGATTGGTACGAACTTCCAGGAGCGACCGGAACATCCTTGCAGCATGGCAGAGGCATCAGACGCGTTCGGCAGTGCTCGGGACGAACTTCCGGGAGCAACCAGAACATTCCCCCGGGCATGCCAGGGGCTTTCGGCGTGTTGGGCAGTGCACAGGATGAACTTTCGAGATTGACCGGAGCATCCCTGGGAGCACAGCAGAGGCTTCGGGTCTGTTTAGCAGTGGACGGGATAAATTTTGGGGAGTGACCAGAACATCCCCTGCAGGCACGGCAGAGGTGTCAGGCTCATTTGGCAGTGTGCAGGAGAACTTCCGAGAGCGACCGGAACATCCTACCGGGCACAGCAGCGGGTCGGGCTCGTTTGGCAGTGCACGGGACGAAACTTCCGGGAGTGACCGGAACATCCCTTCAGGCACCGCAGAGGCATTGGGCGCATTCGGCAGTGCAAGGGATGAACTCCCAGGAGTGACCGCAAAATCCACGTGGGCTCGATAGAGGTATCAGACACATTCGGCAGTGCTCGGGATGAACTTCTGGGCACGACCAGATCATCCCTGCAGGCGCGGCAGAGGCATTGGGCGCGTTTGGCACCATGCAGGATGAACTATTGGGAGCAACCAGAACATTCCCACGGCACAGCAGAGGCATCGGCTGTATTTGGCATTGCATGGGATGAACTTTTGGGAGCGACCAGAACATCCCTGCAGTGCGGCAGGGTCGGACACGTTCAGTAGTCTGCAGGATGAACTTTGAGAATGACCAGAACATCCCCTGCAGATGCGGCAGAGGCTTTGGGCACATTGGCAGTGCATGGGATGAACTTCCAGGACCAACCAGACCATCCCCACAGGTGCGGCGAAGGCATCGGGCTCGTTCGGCAATCTGCAGTATGAACTTCCAGGTGCGACGAAAACTTCCCCGTAGGTGCAGCAGAGTCATTCAGCGTGTTCTGCAGTGCGCGGGATGAACTTCCGGGAGCAACAGGCATATCTCTGTGGGCACAGTAGAGTTCATAAAAAACGTGGTAAGACTTCATGGCATACCACAGACATTGCTGTCCGATACAGATACTGTTTTCATGAGCAAGTTCTGGAAGGAGCTTTTCACACAGCTTGGCAGCAACTTGGTCGCCTCATCCACCTTTCATCCACAAACAGATGCCCAAAGTGAGGTAACCAATCAAACCCTAGAGCAGTACTTAAGGCGTTTTTGCCATGACCAACAAAATGATTGGGAGAAGTACATACCATGGGCAAAACTGTGGTATAATACTACCTATCATGCGGCAATCAAGATGACACCATACCAAGCCGTATATGGAAGGTTACCCCCCGGAATGTCAAGCTCTACCATGGGGAACAGCAGCATACATGAAGTGGATGTCGCACTTCAGTCAAGAGATGATGTCTTGAAGAAACTCAAGCATGAGCTTGAGCAAGCAAGGGACCGAATGAAAAGACAAGCGGACAAAGGGAGGAAGGAAGAAGAATTTAAGGTAGGTGACCATGTCTATCATAAAATCCATCCTAGAAGGAAGATAAATGCCAGAAAGCCAACCACAGCAAAGTTGGCTAGAAAATATTTTGGACCGTATGAGGTAGTTGAGCATATTGGAGCAGTAGCTCATCGCCTAAGACTACCGTTAACCTTCAAACTACATCCGGTGTTTCACATTTCATTGTTGAGGAAGAAGATAGGAGATGTGAGACAAGTGAATGAGGGACTGCCCGACATTTTCAGGGAAGATCACCTTGGGCAGCAACTGAAGGAAGCCTTAGGATTTTGTATAGTAAGCTATGGCGCAATAGAAGGCCAGTATGGAGAGTACTCATATTGTGGAGTCATTCGCCCAAGGATGAAACAACATGGGAAGACTATGATGATATCCAGCAACGGTTCCCTTATTTCCACCTTGAGGACAAGGTGAGTCTTCAAGAAAGGGGGATTGTTGAGGACCTTAGGAGGAAAAGGGAGCGTGAGCGGCATAGGAGGATGCAAGAGAGGCGCCAAGCAGCAAGAGAGGCAGCTACGGGCCAGAACATAGTGCAACAAGCTTGCACACGGCATGCAGTAAAGCACGGCCAGGTTTTGACTTTATCCTAATTGACCAAGGACATCCAAGCCAAGAAGGACTCCAGCATCAGCAGGATACGCATGGTACAATTCAAGCAGGAGAAGGATGTGTACGGCATGAAGAACTCCAGCAGCAGCAGGACGTCATGAAGGGTTTAACTTCAACAAGTTGTTCACGTCAAGAAGAAGTCTTAGGATAGAAGGACATGCCATAAGGAAGTCCTAATCTTAGAAGGAAGCAACAAGATAAAGACCAGCAGCTGTAGGAGATAAGACAAGGATAAAGAAGTTTAGTCAAAATAGGATTAGTCAATCAAGAAGACCAAGAATCCTAGTAAAATAGGATAAGGTCTATCTTGATAAGATTCTAGTTGTCTTAGGAAATCTTGTTGACTTAGGAAAACTTGTCCTAAGTGGATAAGGAACTTAAGTACTAGTTAAATTAGGAAAGGGCTGTCCAATACTATAAATACAACCCATTATTTGTTAGCATGGACATATGCTCCGAATTTGTAAGCTTTTATTCATTAATCATGAATCAAGCTTTGGCATTCTTGCTTATATTCTTGTTTATATTTCGGTTATCTTTTAAGAGTTGTCTTGAGATAACTTGGGCTTAAGACAAGGTGAAGAGTTCTCTTCCTTGATTAAGAGCTTAGGTTGAAGTTAGAACGCTGCTTTGCGTAGATGTCCTTTTACTACTGGAACTCTTCTTGATGCGATTATCCTTCTTCTGCTGGAACTCCTGTTGGTGTGAATGTCCTTTATTGATTAGGATTAAGTCAAATAATAGCCGGGCCTCACTGCTGGGCTGCACACTTGCTGTTGCCATGCTTGTTGTGCACATTTTCTGGCCCATGCTCTCCTTTGCTGCCTCATTTTCTGCCCATTGCATTTCCTGCATACTTAGGTTCTCAACACGAATGTGTCTAATGCCTCAACACGATAGTGCACGGGACAAACTTCCAGAAGTGACCAAAGCACATCCACGGCAGATGTGATGGCGCGTTCAGCAGTGCAGGGACAAACTTCTGGGCAGCGACCAGAACATCCCCATGAGCACGGCACAGGCATCGGGTGCGTTCGGCAGTGCATGCAACGAACTTCGGGGAGTGAGCAGAACATCCCTGCAGGCACAGCAGCGGCATCGGGTGCATCCAGCAGTGCATGCATGAACTTCCTGGACCGACCGGAACACCCCTGCAGGAATGGCAGAGGCATCGGGCACATTCGGCAGTGCACAGGACAAGCTTCTGGGAGCTATTGGAACATCCCTCCTGGCATGGAAGAGGCTTCCAGTGCATTGGGCAGTGCATGGGATGAACTTTTGGGAGCGACTGGAACATCCCCGTGGGCGTGGCAGCTGCATTTGGTGCATTAGGCAGTGCATGGGACAAAGTTCCAGGAGCGACCAGAAAATCACCACGGGCTCGGCAGAGGTGTCAGGCACGTTCGGCAGTGCTCGAGATGAACTCCCGGGAGCAACCAGAACATTCCCCGCTGGCACCCGAGAGGCTTCAGGCGTGTTCGGCAGCATGCAGGACAAACTGCCAAGATCAACTGGCACATCCCTGCAGGCACAGTAGAGGCATTGGGTGCGTTCGATAGTGCACGGGACAAACTTCCAGAAGTGACCAAAGCACGTCCACGGCAGATGTGACGGCGCATTCAGCAGTGCAGGGAACAAACTTCTGGCAGCGACCAGAACATCCCCATGAGCACGGCACAGGCATCGGGTGCATTCGGCAGTGCGTGCAACGAACTTCGGGGAGTGAGCAGAACATCCCTGCAGGCACAGCAGCGGCATCGGGTGCATCCAGCAGTGCATGGCATGAACTTCCCTGGACCGACCGGAACACCCCTGCAGGAATGGCAGAGGCGTCGGGCACGTTCGGCAGTGTGCAGGACAAGCTTCTGGGAGCTACTGGAACATCCCCCCTGGCATGGAAGAGGCTTCCAGTGCATTGGGCAGTGCATGGGATGAACTTTCGGGAGCGACCGGAACATCCCCGTGGGCGTGGCAGCTGCATTTGGCGCATTAGGCAGTGCATGGGACAAAGTTCCAGGAGCGACCAGAAAATCACCACGGGCTCGGCAGAGGTGTCGAGGCACGTTCGGCAGTGCTCGAGACGAACTCTCCGGGAGCAACCAGAACATCCCCGCTGGCACCCGAGAGGCTTCGGGCGTGTTCGGCAGCGTGCAGGACGAACTTCCGAGATCAACCGGCACATCCCTGCAGGCACGGTAGAGGCATTGGGTGCGTTCGACAGTGCACGGGACAAACTTCCAGAAGTGACCAAAGCACGTCCACGGCAGATGTGACGGCGCGTTCAGCAGTGCAGGGGACGAACTTCTGGCAGTGACCAGAACATCCCCGTGGGCATGGCAGCGGTGTTTGACACGTTCGAAGTGTGTGGGATGAACTTCTGGGGGGACCGGAACATCTCTGCAGGGCACGGCAGAGGCATCGGGCGCGTTCGACAGTGCACAGGATGAACTTCTGGGAGCAACCGGAAACATCCCCGTGGGCGTTGCAGCGGCATCGGCGCGCTCGGCATTGCACGGGACAAACTTCCGGGAGCGATCAGAACATCACCATGGGCATGGCAGAGGCTTCGGTTGTGTTGGACAGTGCACGGGACAAACTTCCAGGTGTGACCGGAACATCCCCGCGGGCGCAGCAGAGGAGTCGCTGCTATGGGACGGACTTCACAGAGCGACGGGAACATCTACACTGGGGCTGCAGTGGCATCGAGTGCGTTTGGCAGTGAGCGGGACGAACTTTCAGGAGCGACCAGAACATCCTCATGGGCGCGGCGGAGGCATTGTGCAGGTTCAGCTCTGCTCGGGATGAACTTCTGGGAGTAACCAGAACAACCCCGCAGGGGCGGCAGCAGCATCGGACGCATTCGTGTTGGGGTTCCGATTTTTTTCCCCAACTTTTCTACACCTTAGGGGTCAGCACGCCTACTGAAATCCTTCCTAACTTGCTGTCCCATTTGATTCTTGAGTTCTTTTCTTATATTTACGTCCCCTAAGCTGTCCTTTGGGTTAACTATATATATAAGGATATGTTGGATAGGCAAGACAACTCTTAAACCTATCACAACTTGCCTTGGTTGAAGAAGACAACTCTTAACTTCAACCTAAGCTCTTAAGCAAGATAGACAACTCTTCACCTTGTCTTAAGCCCAAGTTATCTCAAGACAACTCTTAAAAGATAACCAAAATATAAACAAGAATGGAAGCAAGAATGCTAACATTGATTCTTGATTAATGAATGAAAAGAATACAAAATTCAGAGCATATATTCTTCTCACAAATAATGGGCTGTATTTATAGTCCTAAGACAGCCTTATCCGAATTCAACTAGTACATAGGTTCCTTATCCACTTAGGATATGTTTTCCTAAGTCAACAAGGTTTTCTAAGTCAACTAAAATATTATCAAGATAGACCTTATCCCACTGTTTCCTAATCCTACTAAGATTCTTGGTCTTTCTTGAATTCCTACTTAGACTAGAATTCCTACTTTGACTAAGTCTTTCTGTCCTTATCTTATCTCCTCTCTGACAGCTGCTGAACTTCTTCTTGCCGTTTCCTTCTAGGATTAGGACTTCCATATGGCATGTCCTTCCATTCCAAGATTCCTCCTTGACGTGAACATCTTGCTGAAGTCAAACCTGCCATGACATCCTGCTGCTGCTGGAGTTCTTCATGCCGTCAATGTCCTTCTCCTGCTCGGATTGCTTCATGCGTGTCCTGCCAATGCTGGTCTTCTTCTTGGCTTGGATTTCCACAATCAATTAGGACTGAGTCAGAACCTGGCCGTGCTTCACTGCTTGCTGCGTGCAGGCTTATTGCACGCACATTCTGGCCTGTTTCTACCTCTCTTGCTGCCTGGAGCCTTGCGCGCATTCTCTCACGCTCCCTTTGCCTCCTAAGGTCCTCAACAGTTTCGGCAGTGTGTGGGACAAACTTTTGGGAGCGACCGGAAAATCACGATGGGCGCGGTAGATGTGTCAGGCGCGTTCGGCAGTGTGTAGGACGAACTTCTAGGAGAAACTGGAACATCTGTACGGGCACGGCAGTGGCATCAGGCGCGTTCAGCAGTTTGCAGGATGAACTTTCGGGAGCGACTGGAAAATCCCCATGGGCTCGACAGAGGCATTGGATGCGTTCGGCAGTGGTCGGGACGAACTTCCAGGACTGACCGGAACATCCCCACGGGTGCAGCAGCGGCTTCTGGCACATTTGGTAGCATGTGGGACGAAGTTCCGGAGCGACTGGAACATCCCCGTGGTTGTGGCAGCAGCATCAGGTGCGTCAGGCTGTGCGGGGGACGAATTTCTGAGGGTGACGGGAACATCCCCATTGGCGCAGCAAAGGCTTCAGTCGCATTCAGCAGTGCATCAGATGAACTTCCCGGTGCAACACTGCAGGCATGGCAGCAGCATCGTGCATGTTTGTCTGTGCGCGGGATGAACTTTTGGGAGTGACCGGAACATCCCTGCAGATACGGCATAGGCTTCAGAAGCATTGGGCATTGCACGGGATGAACTTCCCAGAGCATCCAAAACATGCCCATGGATGCGGCAGCGGCATCGGGCACGTGGCTGCTGAGCAATGCGCAGGACGAACTTCTAGGAGTGACCGGAACATCCCTGCAGGCGTGGCAGCAGCATTGAACACGCTGGGCAATGCGTGGGATGAACTTCCGGGAGTGACCGGAACATCCTCGCGTACGCAGCAGCTGCATTGGGCACATTCCGCAGAGCGTGGTATGAACTTCTGGGAGCGACCTGAACATCTCTGTGGGCGTGTGCAGCAGCATCAGACACGTTCGACAGTGCGCAAAATGAAGTTCCGGGAGCGACCGGGAACTTCCTCACAGGTGAGGAAGAGGCTTCGGGCGCATTGGGCAGTGCGTGGAATGAAGTTCTAGGGCATGACCGGAACATCCCGTCAGGTGCAGCAGTGTTGGACACATTCGGCAGTGCGCGGGATGAACTTTCGTGAGCGACCAGAACATTGCAGCTCATGCGGCAGAGGCTTCGGGCGTGTTGAGCAATGCGTGGGACGAACTTCCGGAAGCAACCAAAACATCCCCCGGGAGCGACAGAGGCGTCGAGCACATTTGGCATTGCAAAGGATGAACTTCGGGGAGCAACTGGAATATCCCCACTGGTGCGGCAGCGGCATCAGACACGTTCTGTAATGCAAGGGGCGAACTTCTGGGACTGACCGAAGCATCCCCGCATGATCTGCAGAGGTGTCGAGCGCGTTCTACAGTGCACATGACGAACTTCCGTGAGCAACCGGAACATCCCTGCAGGCGAGGCAGAGGTTTGGGACACAATCGGCAGTGCGTGAGATGAACTTCCAGGAGTTTCCGGCGCATTGCTGCAGGCACAGCAGAGGCATCGGGTGCATTCGGCAGTGCGTGGGACGAACTTCTGGGAGTGACCAGAACATCCCTGCAGATGTGGCAGCAGCATCGGGGCGTTCGGCAGTGTGCATGACAAACTTTGGGGAGCGACCCGATTATGCCCATGGGCACAGCAGAGGCTTCGGCGTGTTGGGCAGTGCACAAGACAAACTTCGGGAGCAACTGGAACATCCCTGCAGGTGCAGCAGAGGCTTCAGGCGCATTGGGCAGTACACGAGAGGAACTTCCAGGAGCAACCTGAACATCCCCACAGGCACGGCAGAGGCTTCAGGCGCATTTGGCAGGGTGCAAGATGAAATTCCTGGAGCGACCGGATCATCCCCGCTGGCGCGGCAAAGGCAACAGTCGCGTTCGGCAGGGCGCAGGATGAACCTCTGGGAGCGACTGGAACATCTCTGCAGGAACGGGAGCAGCATCGGACACACTCGGCAGTGCACAGGATGAACTTTCAGGAGCGACCGGAACATCCCCGCAGGCACAGCATTGGTGCCGGATGAACTTCAGGGAGCGAACAGAACATCCCCACGGGTGCTGCAGAGGTTTCGGGCACATTGGGCAGTACATGGGACGAACATCCGGGAGCAACCAGAACATACCCTTGGGCGCGGCAGAGGCTTCGGTCGCATTGGGCAGTCTGTTGGACGAACCTCAGGGAGCGACCGGAATATTCCCACGGGTGCAGCAAAGGCTTCGGGTACATTGGGCAGTGCATGGGATGAACTTCCAGGAGAGACCGGAATAACCCCGAGGGAGCGACAGAGGCAGTTAGGTGCATTCGTGTTGGGGTCCCGATTTTTTTCCCCAACTTTTCTACACCTTAGGGGTCAGCACGCCTACTGGAATCCTTCCTAACTTGCTGTCCCGTTTGATTCTTGAGTTCTTTTCTTATATTTACGTCCCCTAATTTGTCCTTCGGTTAACTAATATATAAAAGATATGTTGGATAGGCAAGACAACTCTTAAACCTATCACAACTTGCCTTGGTTGAAGAAGACAACTCTTAACTTCAACCTTAGCTCTTAAGCAAGGAAGACAACTCTTAACCTTGACTTAAGCCCAAGTTATCTCAAGACAACTCTTAAAAGATAACCAAAAAATAAACAAGAATGTGAGCAAGAATGCTTACCTTTGATTCTTGATTAATGAATGAGAAATATACAAAATTCGTAGCATTCGTAGCAAGAATGCTCCACAGGCGTGGCAGAGTTTTCAGGCGTGTTAGGCAGTGCACAGTACAAACCCGTGGGTGCAGCAGAGGGCATCGGGTGCATTTGGCAGTTCATGAACAAACTTCTGTGAGCGACTGGAACATCCCCGCAGCAGGGCAGAGGCATCAGATGCAGTTGGGCAGTGCATGGGTAGGAACTTCTGGGAGAAACCAGAACATCCCACAAGACTGCAGCGAGGCGTCGGGCACTGTTCATCAGTGTGCAGGACAAACTTCTAGGATCGACTGGAACATCCACGCAGGCACGGCAGATGCTTTAGGGTGCATTGAGAAGTGCACAAGACAGAATATCCTGGAGTGATCGAAACCTTCCTATGAGGCACAGCACCGGCATCCCATATGTTCGGTAGTGCCTAGGATGAGCATCCAAGAGCGACTGGAACATCCCTGCGGGCATGGCAGTGACTATTGGACACATTGGGCAGTGCATGGGAAGAACTTCCTGAGCCACCGGAACATCCCTGCAGGCGCGGCAGAGTCTTCAGACGCATTGGGCTGTGCATGGGAGAAACTGCCATGAGCAACGAACATCGCCGAGGCACGGTGGCGACATCGGGCTATTTGGCAGTGCACGGGATGAACTTCCGGAACAACCTGGCTGGCGTGGCAGTGGCGTCAGGCGCATTGGGCAGTGCACGTGACGAACTTTTGGGAGTGATCGGAACATCACCACAGGTGCAGCAGAGGCATCGAGCGCGTTAGGCAGTGTGCGGGACGAACTTCAAAGAGCGACAGGAACAACCCCGCGGGCACGGTACCTATGCCAGGCACATTTGGCTGTGCATGGGACGTACTTCTGGGAGTGACCTGAACATCCCTATGGGCATGGCAGAGACGTCAGGCGCATTCATGTTGGGGTCCCGATTTTTTTCCCCAACTTTTCTACACCTAGCGTAGAATCCTTCCTAACTTGCTGTCCCATTTTGATTCTTGAGTTCTTTTCTTATTTTATATCCCCTAAGCTGTCCTTCAGGGTTAACTAATATATATAAAGATATGTTGGATAGGCAAGACAACTCTTAAACCTATCACAACTTGCCTTGGTTGAAGAAGACAACTCTTAACTTCAACCTTAGCTCTTAAGCAAGGAAGACAACTCTTAACCTTAACTTAAGCCCAAGTTATCTCAAGACAACTCTTAAAAGATAACCGAAAATATAAACAAGAATGTGAGCAAGAATGCTTACCTTTGATTCTTGATTAATGAATGAGAAATAACAAAATTCATAGCTTATGAGCTCCTCACAAATAATGGGCTGTATTTATAGTCCTAAGACAGCCTTATCCACTTAGGATATGTTTTCCTAAGTCAACAAGCTTTTCTAAGTCAAATAAAACATTATCAAGATAGACCTTATCCAAATGTTTCCTAATTCTACTAGGATTCTTAGTCGTTCTTGAATTTCTACTAGACTA
>BNST01001381.1:0-39746 GCA_019650275.1 Xylocarpus granatum | reverse complement strand
ACATCCTTGATGGATTAAAGAGGTGTTCTTGCACCTATTTCTCGAATTGTCACTATGTAGCATCTCGCTCCTAACTAGCATTTGCAGCACTTGCCCCTTTCCACTAAACCAAATACTTTGTTCTTTAGCTCTTTTTACTTTGCCCTAAGACTCGATGATTCAGTATCTTCTTGATCTTCTTGTCGAACTACTGTCGAATCACGGGTGGAGCTCGTTTGACTTGTTGGCATCCCTTATCAAGCAAGTCCTCTTGAAAGGGCTTCAAGACATTTATGTGTATTGTGGGGTGCATCTTTAATCTCTAAGGTAGTCTAATTTTATAGGCAACTTTGCCCACCCATTGCAGTACATCAAAGGGGCCGTCGTACCTAGGTACCAGTCCTTTGTACATCGTTTTGCTACTAATCTTCTTCCATATCTGTTAGGTTAGCTTCAGAAACACTTTATCACCCACACTAAACTCTAGGTCTCTCATTCCAGCTTCCGCATATTTCTTCATGCGACAAGCTATCTCAGCTAAGCTATGGAAAGCTAGCTCAATCTACTCCTCTTTGTCGCATGCAAACCCATATGCAATCAGACACCTCACCTCAGTGTTCTACTTCACCATCTCAAGTGACGTTTTAGGCTATTGACCCATTACCAACTCGGCCGGACTCATCTTCGTTGAAGAAGATTTGTGAATGTTATAGCAAAATTTAGCCAAATTGAGCAAGTCTACCCAATTGCTCTGGCTTGCCATCACATAATGCCTCAAAATACTCCTCGAGTAAAGCATTAACTCACTCAGTCTATCCATTTGTCTGTGGATGATTGGCAATCAAAAATTTCAACCCATTGTCCATGAGATTGAAAAGTGAAGTCCAAAATCTGCCTGTGGAGCATGCATCTCTATCGCTCACAATATCTGTTGGCACTTCCAAGTACTTTATCATATGCTTTATCAAGTGTCGGACATGCGTGTGGTGATGGAATAAATGCAACATACTTCAACAATCTATCAACCACCACCAAGATTGACTTATAATCGTCTCCCGCCTTGGGCATTCTCGATATAAAATCCATCAAGATTCATTGCCAGGGTCTTCTCTAGTATCGGTAATGACTGAAGAAGGCCCGCCGGTCTTCTCCTCTCACCTTTGTCTAATCGACATACTAGACAAGTTTTGACGTACAACTGTATGTCTACTTCTATCTTGGGCCAGTAATGTGACCTACTCAACAAGGCCATCATCCTTTCTACCCTTGGATGTCCTACCCACCTTGGATCATGAGTCTCTCATAAGAGTGTCCTACAAAGTTTCCCTCCACTAGGAACATATAATCTTCCTCCTCGAGCATAAACTATACCATTTTCTAGCCAATATCTTCACAAAATTCCTTCATGGATTTCCTTACAAAGTTGTTTGTATGTCAAATCCTGGTTCCCATACTGCCTCACTTTGTCTATAAAGTCAGAAGTGAAGGTTGAGAGAGCGGCCACATACCTCTCTACACTTTTCCTACTGAGTGCATCTGCCACTTGGTTCTGCCTCCCAGCCTTGTGAACCCACCTGAAATCAAATTCGACAAGATAACTACATAGTTGAAGTATCGGCCCCCTTTTTCGTTGCCTAGGTTACACCTTCGAAATACCCCTGAAGGAAATTTTTCTTTACTTCCCTCAATCTTCACTTTATCCCACGTCGACTCTCCTTTCGTCATAAGGCGTGGAATTAGAGCAAGGGGAATCTCTACACCATAGGAAAGAGTCCCTCATATTTAATCATCAAAGATCGAGACAGAGCCCCAAGGGTATGGAGAAAGATGTAGATCAATCGCCCTAGATAGACAACTGCATAGAGGGTCTCTATAAGTCTATATATTCTTTGATTTTGTTTCCCCCATAAGATCAATATCACAACTAATGAGGTTTGCAAGTTTCACAACTAAGTAACAGTAATAAGTAATTATGATATAAATAGATAAGATATTTAACAACACCACAACATTCTAAAAAAAGATATTAATAGATATCCGTAGTTTTTCGATCATACCCAAACAATAATATTCTAGAGGAAAATGCACCTCAAATCAAATATTTCAAGCCGACTTTTGTAGAAAATTCATATTTTCTTTTTGATGCTGCGATAACATAAAAACATAAACTTTGAGGCTCAATAGCTAAATACATGGCAATTGAATCATGCGCTAAGATCATAAAGAGCATACTGTGAGTAGGAAGTGGAATATTATTGCATAACATAAGAGAAGGCTAGTACGTGTCTATTGGACTTGTAATTGCCAACTGCCCTTTATAACACCTTGAACCTTTAGCCCATGGCTTTCTTAAATGCAAACTCTGATCACCGGTTGGCATTCTCAACAATCCGCTCAGCAAGGTATGGTCATTCAAAGTGCATTTCCATGGGGGAGTTCAAAAAAGTGCATTGGTAGCAAAGAAATAATGCTTTAGGGTGAAATACATAATTGGTTCTCTAGTGGAGGGGATGGTAAAGTATACTAGTACAGTAATGAGTAGTAATTAGTAGTTTAACATGGGGCATGGTTGCCCATTTTTGAGATGCATGCTATACTATTGTTGTGAGTTCACATGACAAAGTGTTGGTTCTTTGGTACATAGTGAGCAGTTGCCAGAAAGGGTCCTTCAAGGCGAACTATAGTGAATGGCAGAGCATAGAGCTTAGGGAGTTAGGTAAAGGCGCTAAAGAGAGACTATCATAGTTTGGCCGATCTAAAAGGGGTGAGAAAACCTAGAGCAAGGAAGGAGGTATGCTTTCAAAAGCACCGTTGATTAAGGAGCAGAGATAAGCACTTAAGCGGAAAGTGATGTATGCTTATATGTTAGTAGAATAATAACTACTATTTGTCTTTCTTTCTCTCAACTGAAACGCCTTGCGACTAGTGCTAGTGTACCAGTACCCTTGGTGGGCAAAGGGTAAAGGTGTTCGGCTGATTGAACCCATACTAGAAAGCATCTCAGTAGTCAGCTGCATAAGCTCGCTTGTTAGTCCCCGGCTGAAAGAAAACAAACCCAACCTACAGAGGCTAATCTAGGAAGTGAAGAAGTGAGAAAAGTGCAAATGATAATGTAGTAGCTCTTCAATACAGAATGGCATTGATCAAGTTGAGTTTACTAGCTTAGAGGAGCATAGAGTGGGTAGATACTGTGCCACAAGAGAGATGACCATTAGAAGTTACTGTGCCTTAGGAAAGACCACTGGTTTATGGGCTCAAAATCATAGTCAAGTACTATTAGGGCATACCATAAATGCTCTTCTATTTTGACTTTGAATGCCAAAACCTGTCACTTTGAAAGCAAGGAAGATACAAGCTTTTCACTCGCGAAAGAAGTCACCATTCAGGCAAGAGCACGATGGCTGAATCTCTGGTAAGATGAAGATGAAGGAAGGGCAGAAACTAAGTCCAATTAATATTAATTGTAATTAGGGTAAAAAAAATCCAAGCAATCTATGGGAATAGCAAATGTAACCCCTATCTCTTAAAAAGAAGAGGGTCCATGAGTTGAGACAGAGAAGTTCTGACTAATCAAGTAGGAGTTTACCCATGAGAGTAAGAGGCTGTATCAGCACCAAAGAAGGTAGAGATAGGTGCAGTCGCATTTGATTGAGAGCCGGAAACCCATATATGAAGGTACCAGGTGGAAAGGCAAAGTGCCTAGAAGAGACTTATCAAGACAAAAGCCTTCTTTAGTAATCAACCAAGTGAAAAGCCATCCCTTTTATTATTATTTATTTAGTAAGATAGGTAAAGGTCGATAATCTCCTAAAATATCTAGATTGCTCTCTTTTAAAGAACAAGAAAATCTTGATCTGTTGCTTTAGCATTTTTCGTTTAAAAAGCCACTTCCCCTCATTTTGAACAGTGCTTAGCGTAGGTCGACTAACCAGACCCTGGTGAGATAGCTTTCTTAAGGATTGGCTGTCCTACTTACCCTATTTTCCATGTTGCTTCCTCTAATACTGGAACAAGGGCTGCCCTATATTATATAGTCAAGCCCGTTCCTCAACAAGCTAATTAAGGGTAGATGTTTAGTCTCAAGAAAAACAATACTGTTTGGAACTTCACTTTTAGAGCTCCATCTCTTAGAATCAAAAGCTGGAATAAGAGATTGAGTATATGGAGAGATGATCCTACACTTTCTTTCTTTGTCTTTAAAAGAGCTAGTGAAGGTAGGGAACATAGGAGTGAGTTTATTCCAGTCAATAAGAGGTAAGGTCTCATTTAAGTGTGCAGTGGTATCCCCCGACCAATAGAATATAAGAAGAGGGTCTCTCTCTGGGATCACTCTTAATATAAGTAAGAGCATCTTAGTGTACAATTGATTGTGTAAGAGAATAGGTTCTTTTTATTCTTCTTAGAGGCAAGGCAAGAGGAGCATGCTCTTCTTTGTCCTCTAAATCTCGTAAGAGAATATAATATAGGATAGGGCCATTTCCTCTCTCATATCAGCTCCTCACGAATAGCTGGAAAAAGCTCCAATGCAAAGCAAAGAAAAGTTCAACAAGTTCAAGTGATAGGTGATGGTCTCAAGACTTCGAAATCTAGTGATTACTTCCACGATGGTGGGTGAGATGGCAAAATCAATGTTGACCTCAAACTCAATTCAAGATCTACTAGAGGGGTCAACTTTGAATTAACATAAAGTTGATGTCTGTTGGTTGGCGTGAAGCTCTTCCTATGGTTCTTTTTGATTGACTAGCACTTAAGCATATCCAGTATAGTTTTCGATAAGATAAAGGTACAAGTTCCATAGCTGGTCTATGCTTGGGAGGGGGTAGGGGACAATCAAGAAGCTACCTATCGGGTCTCCCATTGGTGCGCTAGAGATGGTTCTTTCTCTATCTTTGGCTTCTTCTTTTGAGTCAAACAAATAAAACATGTGAATAAAGATAAATTAACCTATCTCTTCTGACCTGGATAGGTGCTTTTCCCTTTTTCTTTTGACGAAACTGGTTGAGTAAGAGTCGAGATGGGGAAGATTTGTTATTCCTTCATCCCATAATGCATCTAAGATTGCATCTACAATTGGTATACTTTTTATGCTCGGATGATATGGTACTCTTCACTTTAGAGTTCCTGCTTAAAGAAGCGCTTGAATGGAACTAGACTGCCCTAAACTGCTTACTGAAAGGAAATTCTCTCTGTCCACCGATCATCTACTAGCTTGCCTAGCTTCAGCTTTCGGCAGCTGAAAGCTACAAGTAGAAAGCTCCAAGCTAATTCATAATTAATCACGACTGTACCCAACAACAGATTCTTTTTATGATTCCCAGAGAGACAATATAGTTTATAGCAATGGCATCCCGTATAACTAAAGCACCAAGATCGGGCAACAGAACAATGACCAGAGCAATAGATTCAATAGCCGCGGTTTTTCCTCCATCAGATTAAGCATAATCAACAGGAGAAGCAACAGTTACTGATTACCTGACTGAACCAACAAAAGCTATTCTTTCACAAAGAGCTTATTCGTGCACGATAGCTTATTCTTATTCTATAACACTTGAATTGGTGACTCTCACAGTGGCTAGTTAGAAAGATTTGGTAGGGAGGGCAGGGCCTAGCTATTCTTTGTCCTCTTCCCTGCCTTGATAAGAACAAAAACAGCAACTATAGGAACTAGGTGTCCCTACTTTGCCTAGCTCAAGGAAACAAAAATAAAACAGGGGCTAACAATGGAACAGAAAGAACTAGAACTCACAACTCAGGCACTAACAATGAGTTAGAATCTAGGAACTACAATCTTGATACAGGCATTCCTTGAATGCGTTAGATGCATCAGTCCTGTCAAAGAAGCCCATTTATTGCATATTTAGAGTTGCTATTGGCATTTAGAATACTTAACTGATTTTAGTAATATCTTCTATTTTCTATTCCAAGAGCAATGGGATCCCCTTCTCACATCAGATCAAGGGGGGCCCGAGTGTCATTATGAATAGCTTCTAAAAGGAGAGCTAGCTTTGTTCGCTTTCCCTTGACTTGATTCTAGTGGAAGTAAGCAAAGAATGGGAACTTGTTTCTCTGCTTTAAAGTAGGAATAGGAACTAACCAAGCAAGCAAAGATTGATTGGCATCTGTCTTTCCCTGAGCTAGATAACTAGCTATAAAAGAGAGAAGTAAAGCCAGGGGAACTAATTCTTTCTTGAAGGAATTATGCTGTAAACATAAAATGGAAGGAATTCCCCATTGGGATGGACAAAGTACCAAGCTCACTTTAGTACTCTTTGGTAAGCATTCCACTCTTCAATTGCTTATCACCAAAAAATACATCACAATACAGTGTGAAGAGCAAGTTATATATATCTATTCTATTTTCTAGAAAGATAGAGCTATAAGATAATGATAATATAGAGATCTTTAGTTTTAATGGCAGTTAATCAAGCTCGAATTCCTTTCCTGGTGATATGGAAGAAAGAAGCTTCTGCCATTCTTGAAACACCGAAAATTAGCCCATGTCGAACAAGAACTGCGAAGGTTAATCCTAATAGCAGATCAAGCTCTCAGTCTGAAAGCAATGCCTAGAATGGAGGAACATAGAACTAAAGTTCTCTATCTAGGATCATCCCAGTTTTCTGAATGCCACCTTCATTCATTAGATGTAATTGGCCATCTATGCTACCTCATCCTCTCATGCCCTGGATTGATGTACTTTTCACCTGCTCTAAACCTTCTAATTGGCCATCCTTGGGTTTAGAAATTGCATTATTCGACCACTTTTCTTGTGATTTGCCATCGTGCTTCTCTCGTAATCTTTAATTATAAAAAACCTTGTTTTACGTTGCCTAAAATTGCACTAATGAAATCTTGACTTGGAGCCAGGCTTGGTTTGATAGGCCAAGGGACGCATTGTAACAGAGGGGCCTTACCAGTGCTTTCTTGGTCGCCTAATGGTGCCAACCTGCATTTAAATCAAGGTTCTCAGTAAAAGAGTTCAACCTTGTCTTGTTAATGGTGCCAATCTGTATGCACACACAAAATAATTGGTAGCATGATAGTAAAATAGTAAATCTAGAGTAGCACTTCTAAAGTTGCAATTGTATGGTAGCATCGAAGTCAGGTAAATAGAGATCAAATTTACAAGTTTATTTTCGAGAGCAGCACTGGGTAGCGTCATTTTCCATCAAGAGTAGCTTGGCGTGGTAACACGCAACGAGGTCAAAAAAGGAGATCTCTAAAGAGAGAAATGGAATTTCCTGAGGTTTGAAAGTGTTTGTATGACCACCAATATCATCCTTCATTTCTTGGTTTGCTAGCTAGGCATTCGGGGAATGTTTCCTTGTCTCTTTCTTCCTTAGTCCGGTGCAGCTTGAATAGTAGTTAGTAGTGGGAGCCATCCTTGAAGCCAGGAGCCGAAGGGGTTATTTCCTATTTGTAAGGGCCGCTGAAAGCAAGGCAAGGGATAAAGCTAGTCAAAGGAGCCACAGGTGATGCTTAAAAGGCTTATGTTTTCCCAGAGAGTGTAAGCTCTAAGAGCATGGGATGTGCATCTCGGTATCCTTATAGTTAGATGTTTTTGCTTGGTAAGGAAGTCCTTTCTGTTTAGAGCAATTTCTCGCTATCTTTGCAGCTAGAAAGCAGTTGTTACCTTTACAATTTTTGTTGTTCCTACATTAGAAGGCGAGGGTTTGAGTCTATCAAACGTTTTCTCTAGCCTTTAGCCTTGCTGGTCGTATATGCCGTGTCATCCCACATGATAATGGTATCCTTTACTTTCTAAGCTGTACAAGGGCATTTCCAGCGAAAGAAATGTATTGGTTCCTTTGACTTGGTACTTATTAGTAATTTCATAGATATGGTAATTTCATATAGCCATTTGGTAGAGATTTGTTCCCACAATGGAGGATAGCCTAACCGTGGGGATATGGTGTACTGGTTAAAACTGTGAGATGAGACTAGGAAAAGCTATAATCCTTCCATGCTAGTGAGGATAGGCGAGATGTGCGGCTTATGCCCTTGGGTTTGCCGTAGTGTTAGGACAAGGAAGCTTGGCTCAGTAATTGTGTATTATAATGAAGAACCAAGTCGATGCCGTTAGGATTGGCACTGGTAATTGCTTATAGAAAGATGAGCAAACAATGCACTAAAGAGCCAGCCAAGGACTTGTTACGCCTTGTCGTTGAAAGTTAGGGTTGCTACTTGTCGTACTGATTACAAGTATGGCTATAACCCATCTATTCATAGGATCAGGTCATGTTCTTCTATCCCTACCATCACAGGCATAACAGGCCCTACCAGGCATACGTCACGTAGAAGGAGTAGGAGTTCGAGCCTAACCACTTCAACAGTTCCGTCTCCGGAATGGAATCTATGGAGATGATAGTTCCAGTTGAAACTACACTAACTAAATCGCTGCATCCAATTTCATGGTTTTGAAAGACAAGATCATCTTTGCATGAAGTATGGCTTTGGCACCTTCCCATCTTTGGTAATAGCTGACCTAACTCTTCCTTCGTTCAGGCATAAGCCATAAAGCCAACCATTCCACATCTACGGTAAGGGTAAGGAAAGAGATAGTTAAAGGAATCCCAGGTATAGCACACTACATGAGACTTAAGTAGGTTCTTCTCTTTTGCTTTCTCAGCAAGGGTCAAACAATCGATACATACCGAGTTATCCTTCCGAAAAGGATAGATGAGACTTTCTTCTGGCTCGAACCCTAGCCCGTATGTTTGTTGGTCTCCTTTCCTTTACTCAGGCATCACCACTATCACTAAGCTTTTAGCAACCCACCACTGCATCATATATGTAACAATTTCATCCACGATGACTGATCTAGAATAGAGGGTGGAAAAATCAAGATAGGAAAGAATGTTCCTTACCTAACTGTATACTAAGAAGTATAGGGTAAAGGACAGCATAGAGAAGACTAACACTCTGAACAACCCAGGGATAACGTACGAAATCGATAGTGAGAGTTAAGAAATAACACAAAAAAGAGGTCACGTTCGAACAATAAGCTACAACTAAGAAATATGTATTGTATATAATAATAAATAGCATTTCTGCGGCCTGTGACACAAGCATTTCAGATCCTCGACACCATCATAGTTTTTACCGTAGATAGGTTATTCAATTGAAACTGATTTGTCTAGTCTAGTTTTTACTCCAAAGTCTTATTAAGTTTAAAAAAGGCATCTACCTCGGTAAGAAGATATCTTGATAGATGGAAGACTAGTAAAACCAATTACTTAAAATCAAGGGCTACCTTCTATTTTGAACAAGACAACAAAGGCTGACTCTCCATCTCCTTATGCAGATGATATAACTGCTGATTTGTGAACTGAACAACTACAGCTTTCCTCCTCGATGGTCTAAACCAAGTATTCACTCGCTTTTAAGTCTATGATTGTTGGGTCTTCTTTCCTTCCTTGCTTCTTTTCTTAACTACTCCAGTCTATCTTAGCCCAGCCTTGAAAATGTAAACATAGTTCTAGCATGGACTGGCTTATCTTTCAAGACATGGTTGCAGAAAAGGCTAATGCCCTGACTCCAACCATGCCTACTCCTTCAAAGCTTAAAGCAGCTAATTTGGTCACAGGATTCATGAAAACATAACAAGAATTGGCTCTATTATTTTATTTATAAAAGAGAATACCTCTTTCAACTCTAGCCATTCTTGGTCACATGCAATCATCAAGAAAGAAGCATGCATTTAACAAGAAAGCATCAACCATTTAAATGGATTCATTGAACTTGGAAAGGATTTACGTTTCGACAAAAAGCATTTTCACTCAAGCTGAAAGAATTTGTTGTTGTTTAGCAATGTGAACTAGTAAAGAGAAAAAGAGAGAGAGAGAGAGCAATTGTTTTCTGAAAGTCTCTCTAAAATTTTATTCATTGTATTGCTCTTTATATAGAGTTGAAACATAATAAAAGATAAGTGATGAGCCTAAATTAAAGATAATGATAAGGCTAAATCAAAGATAATATTTAAAGATAAGATAAGTTTTGAACTTCTATCATTAATTCTATGTACGCAGCCAACTCTGCTATCCATATCGGCATCCATATCACCAACTCTGCAGCTACTGATGCACACATTCAACAGAATTAAATCGCCCTCGAGTCTGGGAATAGAGTTAGAACTAGAAGCTCACACTGGGAAATCTCTTTCTTAATAGAACTAGGTTCAAGGCGATCGATCAATGAGGCTCTCTTGAAAATAGACAAAGGAAAGAGCCCAAACCAAGTGGTTGTGCCATCCTCCAATTTAGCTGTTAGCGGAAGGGCTACTATAGACTAGAAGGGAGGCTCCATTCAACCATTCTAAAAAAGACTGGCTACCATTTAATACTAATATAAGAAAGAAGAGATTGCCTACTACTTTGCAAGCGGCTTGGAAGGAAGAGAAGAAAAAACTCCATAACCAAAAGATAAAGGCATTAGTCCTACCAAGCGTCCTACTAGGAATATAGGAATAAAAGTGATTCTTCTTAGCAGTTGAAGAAGTAAATGGAATCAGCCCTCAAAGACTAAGCAAACTTGCACTCCTCCCTTGCCACTCAAACAATTCCTTGATCCACTAAATCATCTTATTGTCTTCTTAGAGTTAGAGTAGAGCTATGATGCAGCAAGACTATTCTCCTATTAACTAATAGTCTTTAAGGTTCTTTTTGTCTGCATTCAAACCAGAATTTCTCATACAAAAACTTTTTTTTTGGCCAACCTTATTTGAAATTCCCACAGTTCTCAGGCAATAGAGGATTCCCCTTATTTCCAAGATAGAGGGCAACCCTACACTAAAGCTGAACTAACTTATCTTCACTAGAAAGCTACATCGGGTAAAGAGGTGGCCAAGATAACGAATGCCATGTGTAGTGTGGCTGAGTGTGTAGATTTAGACTCCGTTGCTGCTTGTCCTGAGAATACCTTTGTTGGCCCCAACAACTTTGGAATGGGCATTTTCGGGGACTAGCCACCTTAAATAATATATTGAAGAAAGGGAGGATCTCAGTATCCAATAAAATAATTGAATATATAACACATTACTCTTTCCGGTTCCAATTTTCAAATCTATAGTTCAATCCATGAACCTAGCTACACTTTTTTTTTCAATTTTCAAGTTCTTAACTATTTTATTAAGGACGATTAAGTCTAGTTCTCTGTCCTTTTGCTCAAAAAATATTTATCCCAAATAAGCGGGCAACATTTCCATCCTTTTGAGGGATAAAGAGATGCCAACTCTTTGAGGATCTCATTCTTCAAAAGAAAATGTTGCCTTGCAATAGCATGCAAGGAAGCCCTAGATTCTGCGGAATACTCATCTATGGGACAGGTAATTTGAGTTTTTCCTATTATGTTCTCAAGTTCCTTCTTTGGGAGCTGCATAACGATCTTCCTTATTTCTTCATAAGAAGGTGTTACTATAGGTTCTGGATCATTTTTGATAGGTGGAGCCACCATTAAATCCAAATCCAAATTAGGGCTACCCTACTGTTCCCTGTAGATATCCTCCTTTTTTCTCCTTAATGGGAATAACTTCTGCTTCATTTTCGTCTTTTGGGGGGCAATTGAGATCTAGGTTCCCCTGATGGCAAGATTTTGAGCTTGAAGTGCCATGATCCTCCGAGCCCAAGGAAGCCATCGTGTTTCTAAAAGCGGCAATGGTCAAGGTTCTTATAATCCAAACTATTGCAAAGCTAAGACCCTTATAACAACCTTTCATTTTAATGAATGATATATAAATGGTTTGATTCCCACAAGAGAATCCAACCTTTGATAGCAAGACAAAAAAATGTCAATGGAACCAAGTATGAAACAAAGCAAAAAAAAAGATAGAGAATAGGAAGAACAAGATCGAAAGTTTGATCATCAATCATTCACATCGCAATGGATAAGTCAAGCTATTAGAAGAAGATATAAAAGGAAGACTAACTAAGATCAAAGTCTTTCTTTCCTTCACGAATTACCTATACAAATCTCAGAGGAAACGCAAGATAAAAATTTGCGTGACCTTAATAATACTAACATTTGTCACTTTAATTTTGCGATAACCCAAGCCTTGGAAGAAAGATTTAGGCACTCTTGCTATACTTGGCATTGAATTGCCCATTTTCTTACAATTGAGGTGGAACTAACCACTCAGGGTGATCAAAGCTCCTTTTTTCTCAGTGTCCTTCACTTAGTCAAAGAATGAAAACTAATAATAGCTTTAGCTTTTCTTATTCAATGGGTATAAGAGACACCCCGTAGCATTGGAATTGTTAAATTGCTATGCTCTGGTCAACTTTGGATAGATCTATTACTTGTCAAACTATCCGTAATCGAATGTAGCCTTTCCAATGGCGCGGCCCCTACTGACAGGGGGAAAAAAGAATGTGTATGTGGGCTTCTTTCGCTTGACTATTTAGCTTAATTAGGAGAGAGATTTTTTGTGCTGAACCAGATAAAGAATGACCTACTATTATAGCGCTTTGCCTCACTATACTAAAAAAGAATGAACCCTACTATAAGAATCAAAGGAAAGTATGAGACGAAGAAAGAAACTTGGTGGTAACAACCTAAATGAAAGAGAGAGAAACTTATTAATAACAGGGGAGTCTTTGATTCAGTAGAGTAGAGCAAGGCTATCTTTGCTTGAGAGGGCTTGCTTAGTGCATTCAAACTCACCCATCGTTAGAAAAGACCTGTAAGTTACAGTTCTAGCTTTGCGATCATTTCTACTACCAAAGTGGAGTGCTCCAGAGTCATGGTACCAGTTGGAGTCAGGATCAACTGAAACCATTAGCTTGACCCTTGACTACTAGTTCTTGCCCCTAACTAAAGCTTCACCCTCGCACACTGGCTACCCTGATCTTAGTGAACCTAAAGGCCTCACGCACCATAGCCTTGTTTGAGCCAAACCTAGAGATGCGACATGACTCCTTGGTCTTGGTCAATGAAATAAAGAGAGATTTAGAGATCTCCAAGTACTATTGGATTGGACTATAACATTCCCGTGAAAAAAAAAGTTTAGCTATTTCAACCAAGTCAAGTAATGGCTTCAAATTCTATGATTAGATAAAGAGAGATTTAGAGATCTCCAAGTACTACTGGACTGGACTATAACATTCCCTGAAAAAAGAAAAAGTTTGGCTATTTCAACCAAGTCAAGTAATGGCTTCAAATTCTATGATTAGCTAGAAGATTGCTACGGATTCTATGATTAGCTCCACAAGTCTATTTTAAATTGGATGATCACCACTGGTCCTATGCATGGATTTGACTTTGACCATCAATGACAGGTAGAATCACTGATCCTATTATCGGCTTGGCTTTTGCTAGAACCACTTATTTGAGGAAGGGTGACCCATTCTCTGATCTGGGGTTGGGGTTATTCTATTTGGTCATTGCTGGGCGATAGTGGCAAAAAGGCCAAGCAGCCTTTATTGGGCAGAAACTCTTCTTTCTGAAATGGAAATAGCAATATTTTAAATTCCTCTGTTCTCACCTTTGCTTAGTCAGCTCCCCTATTCATGGTTTGTGGGTGTAGTGAGTGGGCTCTAGTGCCTTGTGCTATAACTAGTTAACTCGCATCTTCTGCTTGAGTCTTATACCTAGTTCTTGCTCTAAGATGTTCTTGGCATGATCTTTCTTTAAAGCCTTATCAGGGGTCTAGCTTGATATGGGCCTTGACTCTCTTTGATCCCCGCTCCTTAGCATCAATATAGTCAATAAAGGAATCACTCAACCTCTTTGTTTACTTCAGTATCTTAAAAATTGGTCTCGGGTACCATTCAATATTCTTTGTTATATGTCATCATCCCCAATATAAGAGAACAGTCATGGATCAAGGTTTGTCAGTCCCTACCCAAAAGCCAAAGAGTGATAGCTTACAGAAAGAAATTGATAAATCAACAATGGAATGCCCATGTTTACCTAGGACTAGGGAGTGAATCAAGCCAAGACATAAAAACCCAGATCTATAACATAATAGAGAGCTGCAATCTTGTTAGAACATGCCTTCCTAGTGTTGACTAAGTAGGAGTTGTACCTATAAAATGAAAGGTTGACTAGATCAAATGGTAACAAAAAAGAAGGTTGATGCAATCGAGCTGAGGCAAAACTAAAGAAAAAAGTAAGATGGTGGTCTATCAAGACGAACCAAAGGGATCGATACCAAGAAGTTTCATGAGATGGAGTACAAGTTTGAATATGAATAAATTAATAGAAAGAATTGAGATTTGATCCTTCGATAACTCGAATTCACTAAAAATAAGTGAAGGCATATGGAATCAACAAAGTGACTACCAACTAGTAGCAAAGCCTCGTCAACTAGTGATTTTTGGAAAGGAGAGCTAAAGATCAAATTACGATACAGATCACCCCAACATTCTTCTTTCTACTTTCCTTTGATAGCGGTACGAATGAACAACAAAATTGAGGATCTACTAGAGCATTAATTTGGCCATAAGTAAGGGAGTCCTAATCCTGATGTCGATGATTGAAAAAGACAAGGAGGATGCCCCAACAAAGCCATTTCATAAAGATTTTTGGGTAAACCAAATAAAAACATATAAAAAATGCACTTCATTTATGTCATATTCAAAATAATAATAAACTCTCTTCTATGCTCGATCTCTCCTAATTGACCTTAAACGAGATTCAGTATAGAATTGCTAACCCATCGTCAAATAATACCTCTCCTTAAACCAGAGCTGAAATGGTCCACTGAAGCAAACCTATGTATGTGTAGCCCAAACTTGGTCAAGAGGCGATTGAGCACAGCAGAGGAAAGTGCATCTAGAAGGAAGAAGCTTAAGATCACCACCCTCCCTTCTCCCTAAAGCTTATGAAGTTGATCAAGATCGGTAAGAACCCAGCTGTAAACAGTAATTTGGGACCACCACTACTATTTTATTTTATCTTCAAAGCTAAGGGATGTTGAAAAAGTGCCTTAGTTTGTTAGGATTTGCTTAAATCTTATCTTTAATTTAGGCTTATCACTTATCTTTAATTTAGGCTTATCATTTATCTTTGATTTTGGCTTATCATGTTTCAACTCTATATAAAGAGCAATACAATGAATAAAAAATTTAGAGAGACTTTCAGAAAACAATTGCTCTCTCTCTCTCTCTCTCTCTTTTTCTTTGCCAAATAACAGTTCATATTACTATGTTCTTGTGCTAAACAATAACATATTGGTATCAGAGCTCTTTGTTCTTGAGGGATTGTGCATTGAGTGAATCCAAACACAAACCAAAAACACAATAACCAAAAAAAGAAAAAAACCAAAAGAGATGGAAACTGAAACAATGTTCTCTCATGTTACATCACCAATTTTTGATGGTGATAACTATCAAGTTTGGGCTATTAGAATGACAGTCCATCTTGAAGCAGTAGACCTTTGGGAAGCTATAGAGGAAGATTATGATATTCCTCTATTACCGGAGAATCCTACTATGACTCAACTCAAGGTTTACAAAGAGAGGAAGACTAAGAAGTCCAAAGCTAAAGCATGTTTATTCTCTGCTGTTTCAAGCACTATATTTACAAGGATCATGAGCTTGGAGTCAGCAAAGGATATATGGGACTACCTCAAGAAGGAATACCAAGGCAACGAAAAAACCAAAAATATGCAGGTACTCAATTTGATTAGAGAGTTTGAAATGTTGAAAATGAAGGAGACAGAAAACATCAAAGACTACTCTAACAAGTTGTTGGGTATAGTGAACAAGGTAAGGTTGCTTGGTAAGCATTTTTCTAATGAACGAATTGTGCAAAAAATTCTCGTAACTTTGCCTGAAAAGTAGGAGTCTAAAATTTCTTCATTAGAAGAATCTACAGATCTATCAATTATATCCTTGGCAGAATTGGTGAATGCATTGCAAGCACAAGAGCAAAGAAGAATGATGAGAAAAGAAGAATCCATGAAGGGTGCTCTTCAAGCAAAGGCAGAAAATTCAGAAGGAGGCAAAGATAAAAAGAATTACAATAAGAAAAAGGGCAACAAGACTGGCAATAGCAACAAAAACAAGGATGAGATATATCCACCTTGTTCGCACTGCAAAAAAATGAACCACCCACAAAGAAAGTGTTGGTGGAGGCCTGATGTCAAGTGCAAAAAATATGGTAAGATTGGACACATGGAGCGTGTCTACAAGCCACAACAACATGAAAAGACAAAAGTTTCTATTGAGCAACAGCAAGAAGACCAACTTTTTGTTGCAACATGCTTCACAACAAATATCAGCTCTAGCGATTCCTGGCTAATTGATAGTGGCTGCACAAATCACATGACCAATGATCAAGAGCTGTTTAAAGAGCTTGAAAAAACCATTATTTCCAAAGTAAAAATTGGAAATGGTGAATTTATTTCAGTCAAGGGCAAAGGAACTATGGCTATAGAAAGTTTAACAGGTTTAAAGTATATTACTGATGTTTTATATGTGCCTGATATTAACCAAAACCTGTTGAGTGTTGGACAGCTAATTGAAAAAGGTTTTAAAGTCGTGTTTGAAGACAAATGGTGTTTCATCAAAGATGTGAAGGGCAGAGATGTATTCAAAGTGAAAATGAAAGCAAAAAGCTTTGCTCTAAATCCAATGGAGGAGGAGCAAATATCATTCTCAAGCACTATAAGAAATGCAGAATTATGGCATAGAAGGCTTGGGCATTTTCATCATGGTGGACTTTTATATGTACAAAAACATAATTTAGTGAGAGGTGTGCCATTGCTAGAAGACAAGTTAGCTGATTGCGTGGCTTGTCAATATGGCAAGCAAAATAGAAGACCCTTCTCTCAAACGACATGGATAGCAACATGCAAGTTGCAATTGATACACACAGATGTTGGAGGACCTCAGAAAATATCATCATTAAATGGTAGTAAGTACTACATTGTATTTATTGATGATTATACCAGGTTTTGTTGGATTTATTTTCTCAAATTCAAATATGAGGTTGTTAATATATTTTGGAAATATAAAGCATGGGTGGAAAATCAAAGTGGCTGCAGGATACAAAAGATAAGGTCAGATAATGGGAAAGAATATACCAATGATATTTTTGATAAGTTTTGTAGAGAAGCTGGTATTGAGCATCAACTCACAGCACCTTACACTCCACAGCAGAATGGCGTAAGTGAGAGAAAAAATCGAAGTATTATGGAGATGACAAGGTGTATGCTACATGAGAAGGAGTTGCCAAAGAAACTATGGGCAGAAGCTGCAAACACTGCAGTTTTTTTGCTAAATAGGCTACCAACTAAAGCTTTGCAGAAAAAAAACTCTGTATGAAACCTGGTTTCGTTACAAACCAAATTTGCAAAATCTAAAAATTTTTGGTTGTCTTTGTTTCTTTTATGTACCACAAGTAAAAAGAGACAAACTTGATAAGAAGGCAGAACCAAGAGTTTTCATTGGATATAGCAACTTTTCCAAAGCTTATAGAATTTTTCAACCACAAAATGGAAAATTTGTTATAAGCACAGACATCAAGTTCATAGAGGATAAACAATGGAACTGGGAGGATTCAATAAAGACACAATTGTCAGAGATTCAGCAATACTTTGATGATGATATAGATGATGTCCCAGTTAGAGGAACAAGGTCTTTATCTGATATTTATGAAAAAAGTAATATTGCTGTATTTGAGCCTGCAGAATTTGAAAAAGCTGAGAAGAATGACAAGTGGGTTGAAGCAATGAAAGAGGAGCTCAGAATGATTGAAAAACACTTAGGAGTTGGTGAACAAACCTCAACACAGAAAGGTCATTGGAGTCAAATGGGTTTATAGAACCAAACTTAATGCAGATGGTTCTATAAATAAATATAAAGCCAGATTAGTTGTGAAAGGGTATAGTCAAGTGTTTTGAGTGGATTTCTTAGAAACTTTTGCTCCAGTAGCACACTTGGATACAATTAGGATGTTGCTTGCTTTAGTAGCACAAATGAAATGGAAGACTTACCAACTCGATGTAAAATCTGCTTTTTTAAATTCAAGGGACAGGAGGATCTATAAATCCATAAGCACACCATTGACTTTGAATCCCTTAGGGCTGTCTACATAGATTTCTTCTTGAAGATTACCATTTAAAAAAGCAGATTTTACATCCAGCTGGTAAGTCTTCCATTTCATTTGTGCTGCTAAAGCAAGCAACATCCTGATTGTATCCAAGCGTGCTACTGGCGCAAAAGTTTCTAAGAAATCCACTCCAAACACTTGACTATACCCTTTCACAACTAATCTGACTTTATATTTATTTAAATGCTTAAATGCTCGCTCCCGGAAGTTCATCCCATGCACTGGCCAACACGCTCAAACCCTCTATCATGCCTGCCGGCATGTTGTGGTCGCTCCAGGAAGTTTTTCCAGTGCACTGCCAAATGTGTCCAATGCCGCTGTTGTGCCTGCTGGAATGTTCTGATCACTCCCAGAAGTTCATCCTGCGCACAGCCTAACGCGACCGACGCCTCTGCCACTCCCGTAAGGATGTACCAGTTGCTGCTGAAAGTTCGTCCCACTCACTGCATAATGCAACTGAAGCCTCTTCCTGTCCGCGGGGATGTTCCAGTCGCTCCCGAAAGTTTATCCTATGCACTGCCCAACGCATCCGAAGCTTAAGCTATGCCTGTAGGGATGTTATTGTCACTCCTGGAAGCTCGTCCCGTGCACTGCCTAATTGTTGGGGTCTCGATTTTTTTCCCCAACTTTTCTACACCTTAGGGGTCAGCACGCCTACTGAAATCCTTCCTAACTTGCTATCCCGTTTGATTCTTGAGTTCTTTTCTTATTTTATATCCCCTAAGCTGTCCTTCGGGTTAACTAATATATATAAAGATATGTTGGATAGGCAAGACAACTCTTAAATCCTATCACAACTTGCCTTGGTTGAAGAAGACAACTCTTAACTTCAACCTTAGCTCTTAAGCAAGGAAGACAACTCTTAACCTTAACTTAAGCCCAAGTTCTCTCAAGACAACTCTTAAAAGATAACCGAAATATAAACAAGAATAGAAGCAAGAATGCTTACCTTTGATTCTTGATTAATGAATGAGAAAATAACAAAATTCGTAGCTTATGAGCTCCTCACAAATAATGGGCTGTATTTATAGTCCTAAGACAGCCTTATCCTAATTTAACTAGTACTTAGGTTCCTTAACCACTTACGATATGTTTTCCTAAGTCAACAAGTTTTTCTAAGTCAAATAAAACATTATCAAGATAGACCTTATCCTTTGTGTCCTAATCCTACTAGGATTCTTGGTCTTTCTTGAATTCCTACTTAGACTAGAATTCCTACTTTATCTTGTTTTCTACAGCAGCTGCACTTCCTCTTGCCTAATCCTTGTAGGACTAGGACTTTGAATGCATATCCTTCTGCCCTTAGAATTCTTCTTGTCACGACTATCTTATTGCTACTGGAACTCATCATGAGTGTCCTACTGCTGATAGAACTCTTCTTGGCATGGATGTTCTGCTCCTGCTGGAATTCTCCTTGGCATGGATGTCCTGCTGCTGCTGGAACTCTGCTTGGCATAGATTTCCTTCATTAATTAGGATTAAATCAAATACTGGTTGGGCTTCACTGCTGGGCTGCATACTTTCTGTTGCCATTCTTGTTATGCACATTTTCTGGCCCATGTTCTCCTTTGTCGCCCCATTTTCTGCCCATTGCCTTTCCTGCATACTTAGGTTCTCAACAATCCCCCTTTCTTGAAGACTCACCTTGTCCTCAAGGTGAAAGTTGGAAAACTGCTGCTGGATGTCATTATAGTCTTCCCAAACTTGTATGGGTAATGGCAAAGGTTGTAGCAATCCTTTGGTCTTGCCATCTTCTGGTTTTATCCATGGGCAAATGTCACAACTGCTGTTTTTCTTCTTACCTTTTGCCTTGAATCCTTTCGACCAAAAGTATAGCTTGATCCACATGTAATGTCCTCCTTCCCGTGAGGTTTGGAAGTGATGGAATATCTTTCCTCTCAGTCTTGGTATGTTTGGTACATACACCTGCTGGTTGTGCCAAATATATCCATTCTTTAGGGTGAATTTACTAACCTTAGGGTCAAAATTCTTGATCTTCTTGGCATGCTCTTGTCTTTGAGGATCAATCTCCATTGCCTCTTTGATTTCTGTCCATACATTCCACTTCGCTCTGCTAATGGCAGTGAGGCATGCGTCATTAGGCTCACATGCTGTCCATAGCGCTTGACCTCCATTGCTTCTAGACAATGCATCTGCCACTTTATTTTTCCTTGCCTGGTTTGTAGATTATTTCATACTCGTAACCCAGCAATTTGACAAGGAACTTTTGCTGCTCCGGGGTGGTAATTTTCTGCTCCATGAGGCTTCTCAAGGGTTGTTGATCTATAATGATTAGGAATTTCCTCCCAAGAAGGTAAGGTTGCCATACCTTGACTGCATGGATGATGGCTAACATCTCCTTGGTGTATACTGACCATTCCTTTTTCATGGGGCCCTAAGACTCTGCTCATGTATGCAATAGGTCTTCCAGCTTGACTCAGGACAGCACCTATTTCCATCTTGACATGCGTCAGTGTGAAGCTCGAAAGTTTGGTTGAAGTCAGGCAGTGCTAACACTGGCGTCTCACACATAGCTTGCTTCAACAACTTGAATGCGTCTTCACTCTTCTCTGTCCATAGGAATCCATCCTTCTTCAGCAAATCCATCAACGGTTTTGCTATGGTGCGTATTTGTGAACAAATCGGCGGTAGTAGCCCATCAAGCGTAGAAATCCTCTGAGTTCCGTAATATTCTTAAGAGTTGGCCATGTTTGCATGGCTCCTATTTTCCGTTGGTCTACCTTCACTCCATCTTCGGATATGACGTGACCAAGGTATTCAAGCTCCTCTTGCATGAATGTGCACTTGGATGGCTTGATGACAAAACGATTTCTTCTTAACACTTCTAGCACTTTTGCTAAGTGTTCTATGTGATCATTATGGTTCCTAGAATAGGCCAAAATGTCATCGAAGAAAACTAAAATAAACCTATGCAAGTAAGGTTTGAAGATGTCGTTCATGGCTGCTTGAAAGATGGAGGGTGCATTGCATAGTCCAAACGGCATGACTAGGTACTCGTAGTGTCCACTATGAGTCCGAAATGTTGTCTTCTGCACGTCCTCTTCTTTCATGCGTACTTGATGATATCCGACCTTGAGATCCAGCTTGGTGAACAGCTTTGCTCCATGTAACTCATCCAGCATATCATCAATTGTTGGGATCGAAAAACGATCCTTGACAGTTGCTTGGTTGAGTGCTCGATAATCAGTTCAAAACCTCCAAGTTCTATCTTTCTTTCTAACAAGTAGAACGGGAGAAGAAAAGGGTGAGGTGCTAGGTCGGATAATACCTTGCTGTAGCATCTCCTCCACTTGTCTTTCGATCTCGTTCTTTTGGAAGTGTGCATACCAGTAAGGTGCTACATTAATCGCCTTGGTTTTCGTCGATTAATGGGATGGCATGGTCGTAATGTCTTGAGGGTGGTAGTCCTTGTGGCTCTCCTAAGACATCTCTGAATTGCTCCAAAAGATCCCTTACTCCTCTTGGTATGTCTTCGTGTAGATGTTTGGCTGTGTTTTCCTCTTTTGTGGCCAATAGAATCGCAAAACATTGTGCCCTTTTTCTGTATAATCGTTCAAGGGTACTTACCTCACAATGATGCGCTGCATTGGTGGTGGATGCCTCCCATATGCAGTCCCTTCCCTTCCATTGGAAGTGCATGGCCATGGATTGGTAGTCAAACATTATCTTGCCTATGGTTTTAAGCCAAGCATTGCCTAAAACCACATCAAGAGCCTGCCAGGGCTAACACATGCAGTTCTCGCTTCTATTTTGACTCCTTGAATCTGCATAGCTATTGCCTTGATAACTTGCGCACACTTGAGCTTCTGACCGCTTGCCACTCTTACGTCAAAAGGTGCAATCCTTTTCAGACATAGCTGGAGTGTTTTGACTAGTTTTGTGTTGATGAAGTTATGGGTGGCTCCACTATCAATCAACACCAAAATGTTTTTGTCATTAATGGTTGTGAACAGCCTCATTGCAGTAGGCTTTGTGGTTGCCCCTACTGCATGCAAGTTGATTTTGCCTTCTTCCACATGATCTGGGGAGTGTACTGCCTCGGCTTCCTCCTTGCTGTCCATGCGGCTTTGGGCATTTGTGCTGGCAATGGGGTTGCTGTCCAGAACACCTGACCTGTTGCATGGAATGTCTGGATCTTCAGTGTTCAAGCTGCAACCCAAATAATCCTCATTCTGTCCAGGGAATTGAGGGTCTAAAACAGGTGCAGATGATGGCATTTGATCAATATTTGTGCCTTGTAAAGCTTGCTGTATGCTAAGCATATTTTCCGCTGCAGTTTGACCAATGAATGGTCTAAAGGTCTGATCTCTTGCAGCTTGTGAATCTGTCCGTGAAAGATCAGCAAGTCCTTCGATCTGAATAGATGAATCAGGATGTTTGGTAGATGCATTATTCGACTCATCACAAGACATCTGCATCTTTATCTTGGCATTCGAGCACACCAAGTCCTGTCCTGGAACACTTGTGTCCTTAGCGTCGCAATCATCTGGAAGTGCATATGCATCTCCTGTGCATAATTCTTTTCCTCTACTGTCATCAACTGGAATTGTTGGTGATGAAACGTCTTCGCTTTGTTCTCCAGATTGGCATCTCAGGAGGCGGAGACGAGAATTCTAAGTTCTGAACTGGTGCAGCACTCTTAGAATTTGATGAAGGAAAGACTTGATTCCCATCAAACTCGGAGCAAATATTGGTGATGCTGGAGGAGCCAAATCTGTCCATCAATTCTTGTGTGAACCTTGTCCAGCCAATCCTTCTACCTTCTTAGCCATAGGTAGCCTTAAGTTGACGCCACCATTGGTTGGCTCTCCCGCATAGGTGACAGGATGCAAAATCAACCCTTTCACCCCTCTCAACACCTTGTTTCTCAAAATAGAACTCAGCCTTGGAGATCCATTCGGTTGGATCTCCCTTCTCAAAGGTAGGGAACTCAATTTTTACCTTAGGCCTAGTGTAGTGGCTTGGGCTGTCGTAGTGTTGCCATTCCTCTCTCCTATTTGTCTGCCAATGTTCTGCCTCATGACAACTCTGCATTCTCCTTGGCTGCCACGCTGCTGGCCTTCGATCCAAGACCTCATCGTCGCTGTATTCATCATAGGGGTCATGGGGCTGGTGCAAATTTGGTGGCACCTCCCTTCTGCACCCTAGACTCATGTGCACTCTCCCCCTTTCTTGAGAGGGAAGCTGCTCATGGTGAAAATCTTCCTCGAATGCAGCCTTCTAGGTTGCTGTGGCAGTATGCTGCTCCTGGCTTTCTCAGTTTTGACTTGTTTTCCAGCCACTCGTGGTGTGTCTCTCTTCAATTGCTCAAGAGAATGGATGATAGAAGATAATTGATGTTTGATATCACTTACCTGGTCATTGAGTAAGCGTCGGTTCCTCTCTAAGGTCAGAATTCTTCCAAAGTCCTCCTTAGTTCGCTGTTGTAGTGAGGGTGAATGCTGCCGAGATGACATGGTAACCTCGATGCCTTGCAATTGACTGGTGTCTGTGCTGCTGTCTTAACTAAAGCACTAATTTGTAGAGGTGTTTGTGCTTCTTCTCAACTGGTGGTTGTGCTGATCTCTCAACGAAAGCACCAATTTGTTGGGGTCCCGATTTTTTTCCCCCAACTTTTCTACACCTTAGGGGTCAGCACGCCTACTGAAATCCTTCCTAACTTGCTGTCCCGTTTGATTCTTGAGTTCTTTTCTTATTTTATATCCCCTAAGCTGTCCTTCGGGTTAACTAATATATATAAAGATATGTTGGATAGGCAAGACAACTCTTAAACCTATCACAACTTGCCTTGGTTGAAGAAGACAACTCTTAACTTCAACCTTAGCTCTTAAGCAAGGAAGACAACTCTTAACCTTGACTTAAGCCCAAGTTATCTCAAGACAACTCTTAAAAGATAACCGAAATATAAACAAGAATGAAGCAAGAATGCTTACCTTTGATTCTTGATTAATGAATGAGAAAATAACAAAATTCGTAGCTTATGAGCTCCTCACAAATAATGGGCTGTATTTATAGTCCTAAGACAGCCTTATCCTAATTTAACTAGTACTTAGGTTCCTTATCCACTTAGGATATGTTTTCCTAAGTCAACAAGCTTTTCTAAGTCAAATAAAACATTATCAAGATAGACCTTATCCTTTGTGTCCTAATCCTACTAGGATTCTTGGTCTTTCTTGAATTCCTACTTAGACTAGAATTCCTACTTTATCTTGTTTTCTACAGCAGCTGCACTTCCTCTTGCCTAATCCTTGTAGGACTAGGACTCTGAATGCATATCCTTCTGCCCTTAGAATTCTTCTTGTCGTGACTATCCTATTGCTACTGGAACTCATCATGAGTGTCCTACTGCTGATAGAACTCTTCTTGGCATGGATGTTCTGCTCCTGCTGGAATTCTCCTTGGCATGGATGTCCTGCTGCTGTTGGAACTCTGCTTGGCATAGATTTCCTTCATTAATTAGGATTAAGTCAAATACTGGTTGGGCTTCACTGCTGGGCTGCATACTTTCTGTTGCCATTCTTGTTATGCACATTTTCTGGCCCATGTTCTCCTTTGTCGCCCCATTTTCTGCCCATTGCCTTTCCTGCATACTTAGGTTCTCAACACTAATGCGCTCGACGCCTCTGCCGTGCCCCCGCTTGGATTTTCCAGTCACTCTCAAAGTTCATACCGCGCACTGCCGAATGCGCCCAACGCCGCTGCAGCGCTTGCGGGGATGTTCTGGTCACTCTCGAAAGCTTGTCACATGCACTACTGAATGTGTCCGACGCCACTGCCACGCCTGTGGGGATGTTTCAGTCACTCCTGAATGTTCATCTCACATACTGCCCAACACAACCAAAGGATTCGGCCCACCTGCGTGGATGTTCCAGTCACTCCCAGAATTTTGTCCCGCGCACTGCTGAACTGTTGAGGACCTTAGGAGGCAAAGGGAGCATGAGTGAATGCGCACAAGGCACCAAGCAGCAAGAGAGGCAGAAACAGGCCAGAATGTGTGCGCAACAAGCCTGCACGCAGCATGCAGTGAAGCACAGCCAGGTTCTGACTCAGTCCTAACTGACTGCAGAAATCCAAGCCAAGAAGAAAACCAGCATTGGCAGGACATGCATGAAGCAATCCAAGCAGGAGAAGGACATGGATGGCATGAAGAACTCCAGCAGCAGCAGGACGTCATGGCAGGTTTGACTTCAGCAAGATGTTCACGTCAAGGAGGAGTCTTGGAATGGAAGGACACACCATAATGGAAGTCCTAATCCTAGAAGGAAAAGGCAAGATGAAGGTCAGCAGCTGTAGGAGAGGAGATAAGATAAGGACAGAAAGATTTAGTCAAAGTAGGAATTCTAGTCTAAGTAGGAATTCAAGAAAGACCAAGAATCCTAGTAGGATTAGGAAACAGTGGGATAAGGTCTATCTTGATAATGTTTTAGTTGACTTAGAAAACCTTGTTGACTTAGGAAAACATATCCTAAGTGGATAAGGAACCTAAGTACTAGTTGAATTAGGATAAGGCTGTCTAATACTATAAATACAGCCCATTATTTGTGAGGAGGACATATGCTCCGAATTTTGTATATTTCTCATTCATTAATCAAGAATCAAGGTTAGCATTCTTGCTTACATTCTTGTTTATATTTTCAGTTATCTTTTAAGAGTTGTCTTGAGATAACTTGGGCTTAAGTCAAGGTGAAGAGTTGTCTTCCTTGCTTAAGAGCTTAGGTTGAAGTCAAGAGTTGTCTTCTTCAACCAAGGCAAGTTGTGATAGGTTTAAGAGTTGTCTTGCCTATCCAACATATCTTTTATACATTAGTTAATCCCAAAGGACAGCTTAGGGGACATAAATCTAAGAAAAGAACTCAAGAATCAAACGGGACAGCAAGTTAGGAAGGTTTATAGTAGGCGTGCTGACCCCTAAGGTGTAGAAAAGTTGGGGAAAAAAATCGGGACCCCAACATGAACATATCTGAGCTGCTGCTGCCCCTGTAGGATGTTATGGTAATCTCGGAAGCTCCTCCTGCGCATGGCCTAATGCCACCCTGATGCCTCTGCCGCACTTACAGGGATGTTCCGGTCACTCATTGAAGATTGTCCCATGCACTGCAGAACATGCCTGACACCTCTGTCACTCCCACAAGGATGTACTGGTTGCTCCTGAAAGTTCATCCCACTCACTGCCCAATGCAGTTGAAGCCTCTGTGCCACCCGCAAGTTGTTCCGGTCACTCTTAGAAGTTTATCCCGTGCACTGCCCAATGCACCTGAAGCCTAAGTACGCCTTCGGGGATGTTCTTGTCGCTCCCGGAAGCTTGTCCTGTGCACGACCTAATGCGCTTGACACCTCTGCCATGCCCCTGCTTGGATTTTTCAGTTGCCCCTGGAAGTTCATACCTTGCACTGCCAAATGCGCCCGACACTGCTGCAGTGCCCGTGGGTATGTTCTTGCCACTTCTAGAAGTTGTCACGTGAAGTTCGTCACGTGCACTGCCAAACCTGTCCACCACCACTGCCACGCCTATGGGGATGTTTCAGTCGCTCTTGGATGTTCGTCCCGCATAGTGCCCAATGCGCCCAAAGCATCCGGCGCACCTGCATGGATGTTCCAGTCACTTTTGGAATTTTATCCCGTGCACTGCCAAACGTATCGACACCGCTGCCGCACCTGCAGGAATGTTGTGGTAGATCCCGGAAGCTCGATCCCGAACATGGCCTAATGCTGCCCGATGCCTCTGCCGCAGCTACAGGGATGTTCTAGTCACTCCCGGAAGTTTGTCCCCCACACTGCCAAACGGGCGCGAAGCCTATACCGCACCTGCTTGGATGTTTGCTGCCGGAAGTTCATCCCACGCTCTGCCCAACACACCCTAAGCCTCTGCCATGCCCGCGGAGATGTTCTGGTTGCTTTCGGAAGTTTGCCACACTTACTGCCCAACGTGCCGGATGCCTCAGACTCATCCAAGGGGATGTTTCAGTCACTCCCAAAAGTTTGTCCTGCACACTGCTGAATGCGCCCGATGCCTCTGCCATACCTGTGGGGATGTGCAAGTCAATCCCGGAGGTTTGTACCATGCACTGTCGAATGCACCCAACCTGCTGCTGTGCCCGCTGGGATGATCCGGTCACTCTCGAAAGTTCGTCCTGAGCACTACCGAACGTGCCCGACGCCTCTGCCCCACCTACGGAGATTTTTTGGTCACTCCCGGAAGTTCATCCCGCACACTGCTGAATGTGTCTGACGTCTCTGCAGTGCCCGTGAGGATGTTCTGGTCACTCCAGGAAGTTCATCTAGCTCACTGCTGAACGTGTCTAACGCCACCGCTCCCACAGGAATGTTTCGGTCAATCCTGGAAGTTCGTCCCGCGCACTATGGAATGCACCCTATGCCTCAGCCGCACCCACGGGGATGCTCTGGTTGCTCTCAGAAGTTCATCCAATGCACTGTCGAATGCATCCGATGCCTCTACTGAGCCCACTAGGATTTACCAGTCGCTCCCAGAAGATTGTCCCATACGCTGCAGAACATGCCCGATGCCTCTACTTTGCTTGCAGGGATCTTCCAGTCTCTCCCATAAGTTCATCCAATCCACTGCCAAACCCATCCGAAGCCTCTGCCGTGCCTGCAGGGATGTTCTGGTTGCTCCCGAAAGTTCCTCTCATGCACTGCCAAACTGTTGGGGTCCTGATTTCTTGTCCCAACTTTTCTATGCCTTAGGGGTTAGCATGACTTCTAAAACCTCCCCTAACTTGCTGTCCCGTTTGATCCTTGAGTTCTTTTCTTTGATTCTCATCCCCTAAGCTGTCCTTTGGGATAGATTAATGAATTAAGAATGTGTTGGATAGGCAAGATAACTCTTAAACCTATCACAACTCACCTTGGTTGAAGAAGACAACTCTTAAACCTATCACAACTCGCCTTGGTTGAAGAAGACAACTCTTCACCTTGTCTTAAGACCAAGTTATCTCAAGAAAACTCTTAAAAGATAACCAAAATATAAACAAGAATATAAACAAGAATGCTGAAGCTTGATTCTTGATTAATGAATAAAAACTTCCAAATTCGGAGCATATATTCATGCTAGCAAATAATGGCTGTATTTATAGTATTGGACAGCCTTTTCCTAATTTAACTAGCACTTAAGTTCCTTATCTATTTAGGACAAGTTTTCCTAAGTCAACAAGGTTTCCTAAGACAACTAGAACCATATCAAGATTGACCTTATCCAAAGGTATCCTAATCCTATGAGGATCTTGTCTTTCTAAATTTGATAAGCCTAACTAGAATTCCTAGCTATCTTGTATACAGATAGGTAGGAATTCTAGTTGGCTTATCCTTTTAGGACAAGGACTCTCAGTAGGATATCCTTTCATGAGTCCTCTAGAATTCTACTTGGCCATGAGTATCCCATTGCTACTGGAACTCATCATGCATGTCATTATGCTGCTAGAATTCTTCTTGCCTTGGACGTCCTTCCTTAGCTAGAACTTCTCCATGTGTGTCCTGTTGTGGCTGGAGTCCTTCTCGACTTAGATGTCCTTGTTCAATTCGAACAAGGTCAGATTCTGGCCAGGCTTCACTATTGAGCTGGATGCATGTTGTGTCCAAGCTTGTTCAGGTTCTAGCCCGTCGCTGCCTCTCTTGCTGCTTGATGCCTCTTTTGCATTCCCGTATGTCGCTCACACTCCTTTGCTTCCTAAGGTCCTGAACACAAATGCACCCAATGCCTTAGCTGTGCCTGGGGGGATGTGCCAATCGCTCCAAGAAGTTTGTCGTGTGCACTATTGAACATGCCCAACGCCTCTGCCGTGCCCGCGGGGAAGTTCCAGTCACTCCTGGAAGTTAGTTCTACACACTGCCGAACGTACCTGACACCTCTGCTGCACTAGCAAGGATGTTCTCACTGCTCCCAAAAGTTTGTCCCGTGCACTGCCCAATGCGTCTGATGCCTCTACTGCACCCACGGGGATGCTCCGGTCACTCCCAGAAGTTTGCCTTGTACACTGCCAAACCTGCCTGACATAGCTGCCATGCTCTCGGGGTTGTTCTAGTCACTCCCAGAAGTTCATCCCGCACACCGCTGAACACACCCAATGCCTCTTCCATTCCCACGGCGTTGTTCCGATCACTCCTGGAAGTTCGTCCCATGCACTGCCCAATGCACCTGACGCCTATGCCATGCCCGACGGGATGTTCAGTTGCTCTCAGAAGTTCATCCCACACACTGGTGAAAGAGCCCAACGCTGCCACTGCTCCCGCACCCACAGTGATGTTCCGGTCGCTCCCCGAAGTTTGTCCTGTGAACTTTTGATGCGTTGGACACCTCTGCCACATCCGCATGGATGTTTTGGTCACTCTTGGAAGTTCATCCTGAGACTGACAAATGAGTCCAATGCCTTTGCTGAGCCCAATAGGATTTTTTGGTTGCTCCTGGAAGTTCATCTCACAAACTGCTGAACACATCTGATGCCTTTGCAGCACTCACGGGAGATGTTCTGGTCGCTCCCCAAACTTGTCCTGTCCACTACTAAATACTGCTTCATCGGCTATTACTTCTAGGATCGATGGGAACACCCCACAGGTGCAGTAGAGGCTTCAGGCATGCTGGGCAGTGTGTGGGACGAACTTCCAGAAGCGACGGGAACATCCCTATGGGAGTAGCAGATGCATCAGGCATGTTGGGCAGTACACGGGATGAATTTCTAGGAGTGACTAGAACATCCCCATGAGTGCGGCAGAGGCTTCAGGTACATTGGCCAGTGCACAGGACAAACTTTCAGGAGCGACCAGAACATCCCCCGGGCACGGCAGTGGTTTCAGGTGATTTGGTCAGTGCATAAGATGCACTTCCGGGAGTGACTGGAACATCCCTGCAGTGGCAGCATAGGCATCAGAACCGATCGGCAGTGCACAGGACGTGCTTCCAAGAGCAACCGCAAATCCCCACAGGGGTGGCAGCGGCATCATTCATGTTTGGCTTGGCGGAGCATTTGAGCGCGTTGGGCAGTGCACGGGACAAACTTTTTCGAGTGACCTAAACATCACCGCAGGGGCAGCAGGGCATCGGGCATGTTTGACGGTGCACAGGATGAACTTCTGGGGGCCACCATAACATTCCCGCGGGATTGGCAGCGGCATTGGACACATTCGGCAGTGTGCTGGTCGAGCTTCCGGGAGAGATCGTAACATCCCTGTGGGCGCAGCAGAGGCTTTGGGCGGGTTAAGTAGTGCGTGAGCCAAACTTCCAGGAGCTTCTGAAACATCCCCATGGGCACAGTAGAGGTGTCAGGCGTGTTCAGCAGTGCAGAGGATGAACTTCAAGGAGCGACTGGAACATCACCGTGGGTGCGACAGCGGCATTGGGCGCGTTCAGCGATGTGCAGGATGAACTTCTGGCAGCAAGCGGAACATCCCCTCAGGCGCGGCAGACTTTGTGTGCATTGGGCAGTGTGCGGAATGAACTTCCAGGAGCGACCAGAACATGCCTGCAGGTGCGGAAGAGGCATCAAGTGCATTGTACAGTGAATAGGACAAACTTTTGGAAGTGACTGGAATATCCCTGCAGACGCAGCAGAGGGTTCGGGTACATTGGGCAGCGTGCAGGACAAACTTTCGAGAGTGACCAAAAAATTCTGTGCGGGTGCGGCAGCAGCGTTGGACACGTTTGGCAGTGCATGGAATGAAATTCCGAGAGCAACCAGAACATCTCTGCGGGCATGGTAGAGGCGTCGGTGGCCTTCGGCAGTTCGTGAGGACAAACTTCCAAGAGCGACCGGAACATCCCTGTGGGTGTCGGGCGCATTTGCCTACACCCAGGATGAACTTTCGGGAGTGACCAGAGCATCCCCCCAGGCACAGCAGTGGCATTCGGTGCATTTGGCAGTGTGCCAGAAGTGACCAGAAAATCCCCCCAGGCATAGTGGGCAGTGTACTAGATGAACTTCCAGGAGCGACCATTACATCCCCACGGGCATGGCAGCGGCGTCGGTGAGGCAGGTACAGCAGTGCACGAGACAAACTACTGGGAGTGACTAGGACATCCCTGCGGGCACGGTAGCGGTCGAGCACATTGTGCACTGTGCAGTACAAACTTCGAGAGCAACCGAAAAATCCCGGCAGTGCTCAACAGAGATATCGGACGCATTCATCAGTGCATGAGATGAACTAACAGGAACAACCAGAACAGACACGCAGTCGCTGCAGAGGCTTTGGGCATGTTTTTCTGTGCACGGGACAAACTTCTGAGAGGGAACGGAACATCCCCGTGGGAATGGCAGAGGCATTTGACGCATTTGGTAGTGCTCATGATGAACTTCCGGGAGTGACCAAAGCATCTCCATGGGTGTGGCAGAGGCATCAGGCGCATTCGGCAGTGCACAGGATGAATTCCAGGAGTGTCCAGAAAATCACCTCAGGCATGACAATGGCATTGGGCACGTTCGGCAGTGCACTGGATGAACTTGCAGGAGCTGTCGAAACATCCCCATGGGCGCGGCAGAGGTGTCGGACATGTTCAGCAGTGCTCCAGACAAACTTCCAGGAGCGACTGCAGCATCACCACGGGCGCGGCAACGGCAATGGATACGTCCAGCAATGCACGGGACTAACTTTTGGTAGAGACCAAAACATCCCCGTGGGTGTGGCAGAGGCTTTGGACACATTGGGCAGTGCATGGGACGAACTTCTGGGAGCAACCAAAACATCCTCAGTGGGTGTAGCAGAGGATCGGGCGCCTTTGGCAGTGCGCGGTACGAACTTCTGGGAGCTACGAAAACATCCCACTGGGTGCAGTAGAGGCATCTAGCTTGTTGGGCAGTGCATGGGACAAACTTCTAGTTGCAACTAGAACATCCCCATGGGTGCGGCAGTGGCATTGGGCATTGGCAGTGTCGAGATGAACTTCCGGGAGCAACTACAACATCCCTGCAGGCACAGCATAGCCTTTGGGCATGTTGTGCAGTGCATGGGACGAACTTCCAAGAGCAAACAGAACATCTCCGCGGGCAGAGCATAGGTGTTAGGCGTATTCAGCAGTGCGTGGGATGAACTTTCAGGATGCAACCAGAACATCACCAAAGGTGCAGCAGGGGTGTCGGGTGCTTTAGCAGTGTTCCGAACAAATTTCTAACAGCGACTAGAACATACCTGCAGGTGTGCCAGCGGTGTCGGGCGAGTTGGCCAGTGTGCAGGACGAGCTTCCAGTCGCAGCCATAACATCCCCGTGGGTGCGGCATCGGTGTCAGGCACATTCGGCAGTGCGTGGCATGAACTTCTAGGAGTGACCAGAATATTCCCACAGGTATGGCAGAGGCTTTAGGGTGCATTGGGCAGTGGCATCGAGCGTGTTTGGCAGTGCGTGGAATGAACTGCCATGATCCCCACAGACTTGGTAGAGGCATCAGGCAAGTTTGCTATTGCTCGGGATGAACTTTCGGGAGCAACCAGAACATCCCGGTGGGTGCAGTAGCAGTGTCGGACATGTTCGTCCATGCATTGGACGAACTTCTGGGAGCAACTGGAAGATCCCCGCAGGTGTGGCAGATGCTTTGGGCATGTTGGGCAGTGCACTAGATGAACTTCCAAAAGCGACTGAAACATCCCCATGGGTGAGGCAGAGGCATTGGGTGCATTCAGCACTGCACGATAAGAACTTTTGGGAGCAACGAAAGATCCCTGCGGGTAGGGCAGAGGCATCAAGTGCGTTCAGTAGAGTATGGGATGAACTTTTGGGAGTGACTAAAACATTCCCATGGGCACGCAGAGGCTTTGGGCACATTGGGCAGTGCACGGGTTGAACTTCTGAGAGTGAGAGGAACATCCCCGTGAGCGTAACAGTGGCATTGGACACATTTGTCTGTGCACGGGATGAACTTCCGGGAGCTAACTGTGACAGAACGTGGGCTGGACCACATGGTAAAGGCAACAATAAAGCATAAAAATGGCCCAAAAGAAGGCCTAAATTTGTCTAAACTTGGCCCAGCTTCTAGAAGGCCCAACTCAAGAAAATATCTACCAATGGAGGGAACAATTGGAGGGAAATTTTAAACATTTGAGTTTGAATTTTCCCTCTCATTTGCATAAGAATTGTTGCACAAATCTTGGCCATCCAAAGTGACCTTTGTAAAGTAAATCCTAGCCAATCATTTCCCCCATCCTCAACTATAAATAGGTCTCACTTCCTTTGGCCAAACCATCCACAAAAAGTTGTAAACACAAGTAGTCCAAGAGAGTTGCATATCATTGTAGTCTTGTGATTCTTTCATTCAATAGAAAGCTTTCTTCTTCAAGTTTCTCTTGCAATTTTCTAATCTCTTGCTTCCTCTAGTCTTCTAAACATCTTAGCTTGTCTAAGGTGACCTTCCGCACATCAAATAAGGCTTGCTTATTATAATAGTTAAAGTTTGATACTAGCTAAGTGCTGCACGGGTTCAGTAAAAACTTACCATCCCATGACATAATGAAACATACCCCCGGGCATGCACGGGGTTCCTGTGGATTGGGCAGTGTACAGGATGAACATCTTGGAGCAACTGAAACATCCCTGCAGGTGCAGCAGAGGCTTCCAGAATTTTGTCCCATGCACTGCCCAATGTGCTGGAAGCCCCTGCCATGCCCAGGGTGATGTTCGAGTAGCTACTAGTAGTTTGTCCCGCACACTGCAGATTGCACTCAAGGCCTCGGCTGCGCCTGCAGCGATGTTCTAGCCACTCCCAAAAGTTTGTCCAGAGCCCTGCCCAACATGCCAGCAGCCCCTGCTACACCTGGGGGATGTTCCAGTAGCTCCCGGAAGTTCATCACGCACACTGCCAAACGCACCTGATCTCTGCTGTGCCTACGAGGATGTTCAGGTTGCTCTTGGAAGTACATCCCGAACACTGCTAAATGCGCCCGACATAGCTACCATGTCTGCAGGGTTGTTTTGATTAATCTCCAAAGTTTGTCCCGCAAACTGCCGAACATGGCTGATGCCTCTGCCGCACCTGCGGTGATGTTCCGGTCACTCTTGGAAGTTTGTCCTGCACACTAACCAACGTGCCTGATGCCGGTTCCTCACCGGCCGGGTTGTTCCGGTTGCTTTTGGAAGTTCATCCTGTGCACTGTCAAAATAGCCCAACTTCTCCGCCGTGCCCGCGATGATGTTCTGGTTACTCCCGAAGTTCATCTCACGTATTGCAGAATGCGCCCAACACCTCTGCCATGCCCACAGGGATTTTCCAATTGCTACTGGAAGTTCAACCCGCACACTGCCTAATGGGCACAATGCCACTGCCATGCCCGGTGGGATGTTCCGGCTGCTCCCAAAAGTTTATCTTGTAAACTAATGAATGTACCTGACGCCTTTGCTGCACCTGCAGGAATGTTCTGGTCCTCGAAGCAGCTTGTCCCATGAACTGTCGAACTGCGCTCAAAGCCTCTGCCAAGCCCGCGGGGATTTTCTGGTTTCTCCCGGAAGTTCGTCCAGTGCACTGCTGGATGTGACATCAACCACGCTGCCACACCTTGGGGTTGTTCTGGTTGCTTCTGGAAGATCGTCCCGTGCACTGCTGAATGCACCCGACGTCTCTGCTGTGCCGGCAGGGATGTTCTGGTCACTCCCAGAAGATTGTCCCACGTACTGCTGAATGCGCCAAATTCATCTGCCGCACCTGCAGGGATGTTCTGGTACCTCTTGGAAGTTCATCCCGCACATTGTAGATCACAGTCAACACCTCTGCCACGCCCGAGAAGATGTTGCAGTCGCTCCCGGAAGTTTGTCCTGTGAACTGACCAACGCGCTGGAAGCCCCTGCCATGCCTTTGGGGTTGTTCTGGTCACTCTCGGAAGTTCATTCCAAGCACTGCCGAATGCGTCTTAAGCCTCTGCTGTGTCCACATGGATGTTCCGATTATTCCTGGAAGTTTGTTCCGCACACTGGGAACACGCCCAACGCCTCTGCCATGTATCCGGGGATGTTCAGGTCGCTCCCGAAAGTTCATCCCGGCCACTTCCACACCCATACGGATGTTCTGGTCGATCCTGGAAGTTCATCCAGCGCACTACAGAATCCGCCCGATTCATCTGCTGTGCCCACGGGTTTCAGTTGCTCCCGAAAGTTCATCCCGAGCACTGCTGAACATGTCCGATGCCTCTGCAACACCTGAGGGGAATGTTCTGGTTGCTCCTGGAAGTTTGTTACATGCACTGCAGAATGCACCCGATTCTGCTGCTGCTTTCGCGGGGATATTCCGGCCGCTCCTCAAAGTTCGTCCCATGCAGTACCGAACACAACTGATGCCTCTGCTGCACCCGTGGTGAAGTTCGCCCCAAGCACTGTCCAACCCACCCGAAGCCTCTGCCATGCCTGGGGGAATGTTCCGGTCGCTCCCAGAAGTTTGGCCCGTGCACTGCCAAATGCACCAGAAGCGTTTGCTGCTCCCGAGGGGATGTTCTGGTCAAGCAGGGAAGTTTGTCCTGTGCACTGCCCAATGCACCCGATGCTGCTGCCATGCCTACGGTGATGTTCTGGTTGCTCCTCAAAGTTCATACTGTGCATTGCTGAACACGCCCGACGCCACTACCGTGCTGCGGCGATGTTCCGGTCTCTCCCAGGAAGTTTGTCTCGTGCACTGCCCAATCGCCTGAAGCCTCTGCCGTGGCGGCGGGGATGTTCCGGTCGCTCTCAAATGTTCATCTCGAGCACTGCTGAATGTGCCCAACACCACTACTGAGCCTGCAGTGATTTTCCGGTCACTCCGGGAACTTTGTCCTGCACACTACTGAGCCCGCGGGGATGTTCTGCTTGCTCCTGAAAAATCGTCTGGTGCACTGCTGAATGCATTTGATGCCTCTACCACACCTGCGGGGATTTTCTACTCACACCCCAAAGTTTGTCCCATGCACTGCCGAATGTGCCTAATGCTGATGTCGTGCCAGCAGGGATGTTCTTGTCACTCCCAGAAGTTTTTCCATGTGCTGCCAAATGCATCCGACACCTCTCCCACGCCCGCGGGGATGTTCCGGGAGCTCCCAGAAGTTTGTCCAGCACATTATCAAGATAGACCTTATTCCATCGTTTCCTAATCCTACTAGGATTCTTGGTCTTTCTTGAATTCCTACTAAGACTAGAATTCCTACTTTGACTGAGTCTTCTATCCTTATCTTATCTTCTTTCCTACAGCTGCTGACTTCTTCTTTGCCATTCCCTTCTTGGATTAGACTTCTGCTATGGCATCCTTCCTCTCCAAGACTTCTCTTTGGCGTGGTCATCTTGTTGAAGTAAACCCTTCAAGACGTCCTGCTGCTGTTGCTGGAGTTCTTCAACCCAAACCACAGGAACAAACCGAGGAAGACTTCTCAGTCACCAACTGTAGAAGAATCCTTGCCTTGGAGAGGAACCAGAATGCAATCAATGACCAGGTAGGTGATATCAAACACCAACTATCATCTATCATTCATTCTGTTGAACAATTGAAGAGAGATACACCCTGAGTGGCAGGAAAACAAGTCCAAACTGAGCAGGGCAGAAACAGCCACCTACCACAAACGTCTAGGAGGCTGCAATTAGAAGTCACATGGCACTAAGCACATAAGGACGAATCTGACCAGGAGTAACTTCCCTTTCAAGAAAGGATATGTTGGATTTATGTCCCCTAAGCTGTCCTTCACGATTAACTAATATATAAAGGATATGTTGGATAGGCAAGACAACTCTTAAACCTATCACAACTTGCCTTGGTTGAAGAAGACAACTCTTAACTTCAACCTAAGCTCTTAAGCAAGGAAGACAACTCTTAACCTTGTCTTAAGCCCAAGTTATCAAAAGGCAACTCTTAAAAGATAACCAAAATATAAACAACAATGGAAGCAAAAATGATAACCTTGATTCTTGATTAATGAATGAAAAATATACAAAATTCGGAGCATATCTCCTTGCTCACAAATAATGGGTTGTATTTATAGTACTGGACAGCTTTATCCTAATTCAACTTAATGCCGTCCATGTCCTTCTTCTGCTTGGATTGCTTCATGTGTGTCCTGCCAATGCTGGTGTTCTTCTTGGCTTGGATTTCTGCAGTCAATTAGGAAAAGTCAGAACCTGGCCGTGCTTCACTGCATGCTGCATGAAAGTTTGTTGTGTGCACATTTTGGCCAGTTGCTGCCTCTCTTGCTGCTTGGCGCCTCGCGCACATCCGTTCATGCTCCCTTTGCCTCCTAAGGTCCTCAACAATCCCCCTTTCTTGAGACTCACCTTGTCCTCAAGGTGGAAATTAGGGAAACGTTGCTGGATATCATCATAGTCTTCCCATGTTGCTTCATCCTTGGGCGAATGACTCAACCATATGAGTACTCTCTGCACTGGCCTTCTATTGTGCCCATAGCTTACTATGCCAAATCCTAAGGCTTCCTTTGGGTACTGCCCTAGGTGATCTTCCCTGAAAATGTTGGGCAGTCCCTCATTCACTTGTCTCACATCTCCTATCTTTTTTCTCAACAATGAAATGTGAAACACTGGATGTAGTTTGGAGTTTAACGGTAGTCTTAGGTGATAAGCTACTGCTCCAATACGCTCAACTACCTCATATGGTCCAAAATACTTCCTAGCCAGCTTTGCTGTAGTTGTCTTTCCAGCCTTGATTTTCCTCCTAGAATGGATTTTAAGATAGACATAGTCACCTACCTTAAATTCCACTTCCTTTCTTCCTTTATCCGCTTGTTTCTTCATTCGGTCCCTTATTTTCTCAAGCTCATGCTTGAGTTGCTTCAAGACCTCATCTCTTGACTGAAGGGCGACATCCACTTCATGTATGCTGCTGTTCCCCATGGTATAATTGACATTCCCGGGGGTATTCTTCTGTATACAGCTTGGTAGGGTGTCATCTTGATTGCCGCATGATAGGTAGTGTTATACCATAGTTTTGCCTGTGGTATGTACTCCTCCCAATCATTTTGATGATCATGGCAAAAACACCTTAAGTACTGTTCTAGGGTTCGATTGGTTACGTCACTTTGTCCATGTGTTTGTGGATGAAAGGCGGATGAGGCAACCAAGTTGCTGCCGAGCTGTGTGAAAAGCTCCTTCCAGAACTTGCTCATGAAAATGGTATCTCTATTGGACAGCATTTTCGTGGTATGCCATGAAGTCTTAGCACATTTTTGATGAACTCTTGGGCTATTTCTTTTGCCGTGTATGGTTGTTTGAGTGGCACAAAGTGTGCACTCTTGCTGAGTCTGTCTACTACGGTTAATATCACTGTCTAACCCTTGCTGTTGGGCATTCCCGTGATGAAGTCCATTGTCAAGTCTTCCCAAACCTGTCCTGGTACTGGCAAAGGCTGCAACAACCCCTTTGTCTTGCCACCTTCTGGTTTGGTGCGCTGACAAACATCACATTCCCGGACTAGCTTTTTTGATCTCAGCCTTAAGTCCTTCCCACCAAAAGAATAGCTTGATCTGCATGTAAGTACTGAACCATCTTGAATGTCCTCCTTCCCATGAGTTGTGGAAGTGATTCAAGATCTTTCCTCTTAATCTCGGTATGTTTGGTACATACACCTGCTGGTTGTGCCAAATATACCCATTCTCAATGGTGAATTTACTAACCTTAGAGTCAAAATTCTTGATCTTCTCCATGAGCTCTTGGCTTTGAAGGTCAATTTCTATTGCCTCCTTGATTTCTGTCCATACATTCCACTCCGCTCCGCTAATGGCAGTGAGGCATGCGTCATTAGGCTCACGTGCTGTCCACCACGCTTGACCTCCATTGCTTCTGGACAATGCGTCTGCCACCTTGTTTTCCTTGTCCGGTTTGTAGATTCTTGTATCCCAGCAACTTGACAAGGAACTTTTGCTGCTCTGGTGTGGTAATTTTCTGCTCCATAAGGATTCTCAACAGTTGTTGATCCATAATGATCAGGAACTTCCTTCCCAAGAAGGTAAGGTCGCCATACCTTGACTGCATGGATGATGGCCAACATCTCCTTGGCGTATACTGACCATTCCTTCTTCATGGGCCCTAAGACTCTGCTCATGTATGCAATAGGTCTTCCGGCTTGACTTAGGACAGCATCTATTCCATCTTGACATGCATCGGTGTGAAGCTCAAAGGTTTGGTTGAAGTCAAGCAGTGCTAACACCGGGGTCTCACACATAGCTTGCTTCAACAACTTGAATGCATCTTCACTCTTCTCTGTCCATAGGAATCCATCCTTCTTCAGCAAATCCATCAATGCTTTTGCTATGGCACCGTATTTGCGAACAAATCGGCAGTAGTAGCCTGTTAAGCCTAGAAATCCTCTAAGTTCTGTGACATTCTTAGGAGTTGGCCATGTTTGCATGGCTCCTATTTTCCATTGTTCTACCTTCATGGGGAGGTAGTGACAATAAATAACAATACCGGGCTCTTCGAGTCTGGTAATTGGAATGAGTACAATCTAAATTCCTTAACGAGGATCCATTGGAGGGCAAGTCTGGTGCCAGCAGCCGCGGTAATTCCAGGTCCAATAGCATATATTTAAGTTGTTGCAGTTAAAAAGCTTGTAGTTGGACCTTGGGTTGGGTCAACCGGTCTGCCTCGCGGTGTGCACCGATCGGCTCATCCCTTCTGCCAGCAATGCGCTCCTGGCCTTAACTGGCTGGGTCGTGCCTCCGGTGCCATTACTTTGAAGAAATTAGAGTGCTCAAAGCAAGCCTATGCTCTGGATACATTAGCATGGGATAACATCATAGGATTT